>VZQC01014635.1:717591-801809 GCA_009823505.1 Rhizomys pruinosus | reverse complement strand
TATATATATGTATATAATTTTATGTGGTTGTGTTAGCTTCTATGATTTCTAGGAAATTCATTCTCATATTAAAAAGGCAAGCCAAATTTTGTTAACTGGAAGAAAGCCATGTAAAATATGGAAGTTAACCCTAAAATGTGTTGAATAATACAACAGTATATGTGCTCATGACATTACCACTAAAATCATCACCTTTGTGTTTTTCATAACTATCTCCTATGTTGGAGACAAAAAAAAATATACTCATGCACTTAATGTTACTTCTGTGGATACCTGATATTGTTTTTTATCATTTATGACTGATTTTATACTGTAGAACATAGCAATGACATAATCGTGAATTCTTATTAAAATTAAACTGAATGCCTTGTAAAAACACTGGGTTAAAATCCCTGTATTGTCACTGTCACCCAGTGAGGCTAGGACTTGCTCCTCAGCGGGAGCAGCATCCCCTGAGAGTTTTGAAGAGTACAGCTTTTGTGCACAGACACAGTAAATCAACTTCCAATTTTCACTGGGTTCTCATTTGCACATGCAGATTTGAGAAGCACCAGCTAGATAATGTTGTACTAACAAGACTAATAATCCTAACAGTTTCAAATGCTTTTATCTCCTAGTCCTATGTGACCAGCCCACACATCTAAGCTGTGTTCATCAGAACAACTCAAGGCCTAAGGGTTTGAAGGAGCTATGATCTCAAATGCTGCCAGTTGTTTTTGAGGTGATAATAGTGTTAAGGGGCTCTATCGGTCAGTGCTGTACTAAGTGCTGTGTTTGTACTATCACCTTCCCTGCTCTGAGCTGCTTCTTCTCCCCACTGTGTGGCTAGCAAATCTGACCTTACCTCAAGTATAGCATTTATAAATGGCACTAGATTTGTGTCTGTGTGCTTCTTTCTGTATTTCCATTGTTAGAAGCCCAACTTGTCTTAGGCATCTTTAATACCTAATATTAAATTCATAAATGTTGATGAATTTTGCAGCATTTTAAGTTAAAAACATTTTAATTCCCATATACCTTTTAGCAGATTAAGTAATTAATCAATTGTTTTAAAACAGAATTCTTGATCAAAAGTTGACATTAAAGCAAATTACCATCTGGGCAAGTTTGGGTTGAGGGGAACTTTCCTCAGTTCTATGAGCCAGATTGGTGTGTGGGGGGCTTCACCTTGGAACTTACCACCTTCACAGCTTTTCTAATATCAAAAATGGCTGTGGACCTGGACTTGAAAGTATTGCTAGGAACTGGATACAGAACTAATCCTCCTAGAGGGTAAAAACGAATGTCAAATTTACCAAATGTGAGAGCAGTTACTTTTACATTTTAATTAGATGTTTTCTATACTGTAAATATTCTGCAAATTAGAGGTATTTACAGATTTTAGTCTTCTACAACCAATATATGGTTGACTATCTCCTCATCAGTACATCCAGTTTCCTTCTCACCTATTCTTTTTTATTCTCTGTGATACAGGAAATTCTTTGCTAACAGTGCCAGAGACAAATATAGAACAGTTAATAAATCAATATCAATTCCATCATTAACCTGCATATTTCATTATTGCATGCTGCACGCATGACATCTAAACAAAGTGGCTGCCTATATGAGAGGTATGTATTGGCAATACCAGTTGACTTGCCAACACTAGATGGGAATTTTCATGAGGTTCGACCTCTAGATAAAGAGCTACAAGAAATTAATTGTTATTGAGAGAAGGAGAAATAGTTTTCTTAATGCATGCACTTCCTAATAGGTTATCTAAGCTAACTACTCAGTTATAAACACATGTAAATATTGGCATCACCAGACTGAGTAGAGTCTAGGCTCTATCTATCTATCTATCTATCTATCTATCTATCTATCTATCTACATATGTGTGTGTGTATGGGAGGGTGGAGGAAGTTGGAACCATAGCATGAAGAGAGAAACAAATAAGTTAAATTAATTTCAATACAGTAATTATATATTGAATTCTCTAAAAAGTTAAATATTTAAATTGCAGAAAACTAAGATATCAGTAATAAATCACACACCATCTTTAATATCTTCTTACAATATTGGAGATATTGAGGTAGAATAAATTGAATAATTTTCTTAATTTTGATGTTATAGCATATGAATGGGGACATATTTTTTGATATTACTTTATCTTTTTAAAAAATGAGAAATAAGCCGGGCATGGTAGAGTGTGCCTTTAATCCTAGCACTTGGGAGGCAGAGGCAGGAGGATCTCTGTGAGTTCAAGGCCAGCCTGATCTACAGAGCAAGCTCCAGGAAAGCTGTGACTAAAGGGAGACCCTGTCTCAAAAAGTACCAAAAAATATCAGAAATAGAACTTGGGAGGCAAAATAGTTAATAACATATATAAATGTTATTATTTGTGAAATGAAGGGGTTGACAAAATGCAAACAAACAAAGTAACATGAAGTTCTCAGAATATCTTCATAGGATACTATATGAGAATTTGCAATATTTTGAAACTATTTAGTTTAATATCTATAAGTGACATAATCTAGAAAATTTCCCACAAAATTTAGAAGGAAACCCTGGGAACTCAACAATGAATTCTGACAAGTATGGATGATCATAAATATATGTTAGAAATTGTGTTATGAATTATTTTTAATAAGTTTTCTTGAAATTCCTTTTAATTTTAATTTAAAAATGATGTCACTTCAAAACAAGTTATGAAGTTTCACCCAAATTGCCCATGATCTAAGGGAAATGCAAAGATACATATCTTTTCAAAATCACATTTAGGAATTTGAAAGAAGCAAGATGTTTTGTTTAAATGTCTCATTTTCAGGCTGGAGAGATGCCTCAGCAGTTAAGAGCGCCAACTACTCTTACAGAGGACCCACGTGGAGGCAAAAAAAAAAAAAAACTGTCTCATTTTCTTTTACTTTATGCAAAAATCTCATTAAATTAGCAACTACTGATTTACCACAAAGGATCAATATTTCACTTTGAAGCCCTTCATTTGGGCTGGCTTTTCTTGTCATATCTTAAAAGGATACAGCATATGGGAATAGTACTGCTTACATGTAAATCTCAGTATATAGTATGGAAAGAGGGGGATCAGGTGTTTGAGGTCAGTCTTGACTATAGGAAAACCTGTCTCAGAAAACCAAACCAAAACAAACCAATCCAAAATGAAGAAAAAGAAAAAAAAAACATAGGAGGAAGAGGGTTTAGATATGTTGTCTTGATCTAACTTATCTCATTTATTAAGAGAAAAAAAATGGAAAAGAAACAGCAAAAATTCTTAGCTGAATTTTGCATCAGTGAGTTAATTCTGAGCATAGGTTACATTGTTTTTGGATATCTCATTTTCTTTCACTTTAAGGAGAGATCTCATTAAATTGACAAATATTGATTTACCCCAAAGGATCATTATACCCTTAATTTTATTTTTGAAAATTTCCTACATGAGTATTGGACAGAATTTCTCCATGACCCCACTCCTTCTCACTTTCTTGTCCTAGTATGTATTATTGTTACACACACACACACACACACACACACACACACACACACACTCACTCACAGACACGTTTTCACTGAGTCTCTTGAGTGGTGCTCTTATGTTCAGGGTTATCTATTCTTAATCTACAATGACTGCTAACATCACCCCTAAAACCCTGACTGCTAGCTTTATCCCTAAAATCCCAGCATCAACAACATTAGTAGCTGGGCATGGTGGCACATGCCTTTATTCCTAGCACTTGGGAGGCAGAGGCAGGCAGATCTCTGTAAGTTCAAGGCCAGCCTGGTCTACATAGTGAGTTTCAGGCCATCTGAGGCTAAAGGAAGAGCCTGTCTCAAAAAGGCCAAAAAAATAGAATTACTTTCAATGCCTTCTGTGTGATGGAATCCTGTCTGATAAATAAGGTTAAACCCATTATTTGCATCCTGGGATGCAGGTAAGCAAAGCATCTTATAAAAAAGGTTAATTAAACAATTTAGGGACTCTAACATAGTGATAATGAAGAAGATAAATTTAGGTACTCTTTGTTGTTTATAGTTGCTTGCTGTTTACTGTAACAGTATTTGATGAGGGAGTTAAGCTCTAAGTTCAAATTTTAGTACACAGTCTATTTCATTCTATCAAACTCTCTTTAATTTCATTCTTTAATTTATTCATTATTCTCCTCAAAATGAGTCTTGTTTTTTCTAAGTGAGAACAACTGAACTTCTACCCAAATAATTTACTAGAAATTCAAAATGTAGAACCTGTGCAAGGGGAATGTCCATAGACAGGTGAATTTTATATTCTTTAAATTCTCAAATCATATTCTTTGGATTTGTAGGATAGCTTGAGTCCAGAATGAACAAAGATATTATTTCATTGCATTTCCTCTTTTACTTTTTTTTTTTGTCTTTTCGAGACAGGGTCTCCCTGTAGCCCCAGCTGTCCTGGTACTTGCTCTGTAGACCAGACTGGACTTGAGATGACAAAGATCCTCCTGCCTCTGCCTCCCAAGTGCTAGGATTAGAGGCACGCACCACCTCTCCCAGCCTCTTTTACTTTTCTATCTATCTAATGATCCATCCACCCAGAGGAAGGCTAGGCAAATGGAGAAAAGTCTCTTAGCTACAGAACCCTATAAAGGTCCCATGACTAAGTAGCAACAGACTCTTGAAATCTAGATGAGAAAATTTTTCCTAACCAGGCAGCTAACATTTGGCAAAAGCTCCAGGAATATTTCTAAAAGTGCTGGTGATGACTCTATTATGCACTTGCATTTTCTATTCATTTTTTTCCCAGCGACTTGATTGATAATCTGCCTCCCTTATAGAATCCAAGTTAAACCAGATTTTGGATGATTTTTTCTTCCAAGTTAACTTTACTGTTTGAATTCAAGTCATTTGTTTCATCTTGAGGTCTATTAACTGAAAAGTTAATTCTGTGAATTACCACACTGATAGAATGACAGCACTTTGCAAAGATAGATCCAAAATACCCAAATATCTTCTTGGAACCTGAGCAGTTTCAATATTGTTTTCCTTTTAATAGAATAATTCTATAAAGTTCCATTATCTACCATACCATTGTAGATCAAATTAGTTAGTGCTTTAAATTTCAATACTGTATAGAACACATTTCCCAAATTCATAGTAGTATATCACATCTATAAATCAGTGAAATTTTAACTAAATGGAGGCATGTATATTTATCATATCTATAATTTATTATCTATAATCTATATCTCTATCATCTATCTATATCTATTATCTACATGTACATATTAAATGTTCCTATTATTTTGACTACTGTTTCTTCAATTTCTTATCTTCATCTAAAATCTACTATGTAATAATATCTACAATTTATGTATTGTTATTTTATACATCAGGAGCTATCAAAGGCTTTATACACATTTTTTATACTTAACAAGAAAATTTTAAGTACAGTGTCATTATCCAGCAATTGTGAATAAGAAAAGCAAGATGCAGCCAGGTTAAGAAATATGTGTCAGCTTTTAAGTAGTTTGTGAAAGAATGGGTATTCTAATTAATGCATAACTGACTCAGTGGCTTTTATCATTCTAAATCATGATATAAATTACTACGGGAAGGATTTTTGTTACCAGATATACTAACCCTATCCAGCTCAGAAGCCACATAAGTGTTTTATTCCCAAACCTTCCAAAGGAAAATATTTAGAGTGCACTTTCTGTTCTCAACTGCTCTGTGGCTCTATCTTATTTTTCAATGAATGTTATTCATCTACCAATAAATTTCCTCAAAATTTTTATTTGCTTTGGAGTAATTTCTCTCAGTTAGGTAACTAATAAATGATGAACAATATAAGTGAATATATAAGATCAGACATGAAAGGCAAGAACAAATCAATAATTGAAGGTTATTGATTATTTATGAGCTCTTGTTTAGATGTCCTCTGCAGTGCTGAAAAGGGAGAGTTGAAATTAATATACTCAAAAATTTCTGACCTGAGAGTCTCAAGAAAAATAGTGCTTTGAAAAAATAAATGTTTAACATTCATATGAACTGTCCATGTAATTTACCTATTACATTGACTAGAGAAGATGGCAATTTGTTGGAACAGCTTGTTTACAGGGAAACTGCATGGTTTCATGGATGACAATAATATGCAGGAATTGAGGCAATATATTTCAGTGTTTTAATGGTAATGATGAAAAAAAAAAAAACTGAAGCTGGGCGTGGTGGCGCACGCCTTTAATCCTAGCACTTGGGAGGCAGAGTCAGGCAGATCTTTGTGAGTTCAAGACCAGCCTGGTCTACAGAGTGAGTTCCAGGCCAGCTGGGGCTACAGGGAGACCCTGTCTCGAAAAGACAAAAAACAANGCGTTGTGTGTGTGTATGTGTGTACCTGTGTATGTTTAACTGAGCTATCACAAGGAGGAGAAATTCAATTTAGATAAACCATTGAGGGTGGTAGATAAAAATGACAGCTAATTCACCTCTATAATCCCTGACAGGAAATAGCAAACATCATAGACTAAATCTAAAGCTCTGTCCATCCAAAGCATGTTGCTACACTCTTCCTTTTTGTAGAATTATGATTAAAGCATACAAGGAAAAACACATGTAGTGTCAGTATAGAACAGGTTAAAATATCACCCTCCAGGAACTCTGTCTGAAACAATATATTTAGAATATTTCTCAACAGAAAAAATTAATCTAAAAATTGGTGAATTAATATACATACACATATGTATATGTATATATGTATATTACATATATATTTATATGTACATATATACATATTACATATGTAATATATGTATATATACATATATATGTATATATACATATATTATACATATTATATGTATATACATATATATACATATATTACATATGTAATATGTATCATTAGAATATACACATATGTATGTATGTATGTATATTAATTGACAAACACAGTAAGCCCAAAACAGTAAGATTATAGGTAGGTTTAAACTATTACCAATGGGACAGGTTTGAAAATTAGTGTAATGTTCATCTGTCGTCCAAGAGTTCGTAAAAACAACGCTAGGCCTTGCGTGGAGGAGCCAGATCGGTTGCTGTAATGACAGGGGAGAGTCTTCCGTTGGGGCGATCTGATGAGACTAATGGCAAGACACCGGTGCTGAAAAAACAACAAGTCCAACAACAACAACAACAACAACAACCAAAACAAAAAACATTTTGGAGCCAGAGCTCAAAATGTTTGTTTCGTCTGACATGACAAAGGTCTTTTAATTCATTACTTGCTTTTGACTTCAATAACATGCTTAAGAAAACTGTGAAAGCAGTAAGGAGGAAAAAGTCATGTAAAATGGGGGGGGGAGTGGGTGGTTTTGTCTAGATTCGACCTTCAGTGCTCTGTTTAAGAACTGCAGGAGCAGAGGGAGCTCATTACTGGATCTCAAGACTCACTTTGTTCCCCCATCAAAGTCAGAAAGTCCAAAGTGCACATGAGGCTGAGGATAATTTATGTGAAAATTGTTTCAGCAGAGTTTACCTATAAACAAAATATTTACTTGGAAAACAAAAACAATCCCTTTATATTCTAAATCCCTTTGAAGATTTACTTACAGAAAACCGATTCTTGGATTTGTAAAACAAGGGAATGAAGGAAAAGAAGAGAATGATGTGAAAGCCGCTGGTAGAGAAAACAGTTAATCCAGCTGGGGAACAGTAGGGGAATTTTAGGGGGCTCTAAAACGCAGATCCAATGTATATTCTCTTCTTCTTAACATAATGGGATGGTATCTCCTTTGAGACGATGGCTGTGATGGTTACTCTCCTGATTGTTTAATTATGTAAGACTCTGTGTTAGTACCAACTTGGTAGAGATTTTGCTATTGACTGTGAGGATGTAAGCCAGCATCTTGTGAAGAGGGTCAACTAAGATGTGAAAATGTCTTCTACCATTGAAGAGTGATGCTGCAGCCAGCAGGAAATCAAGCCAGTCTCTGACCTAGAATTGTGCTGAAATCCTGAATGAAGTTTCAGGAGATGCAGTTGCAGACCAGGAACACACTTCCGGGGGTATACTTTGGTAGAAATGTGGGCAGAAGGCTCGGTAAAGACAGATCCTGACCCATAGAACAGATAATGCACCTGTGCTCTTTTCACCTGTGTTAATTTGCAGTCATTTGTTACACAGCAATAAAGCAAAAGGACATAAGAAAGCTATAGGAGCTCTCAGGACTGCCGCAGCAATAATGCAGATCAGCACCTGGGCAGGTAAACTGCTTTGAGCATCACGAATCTGTGCCGGTAAACATAAATATTTGAACTGAGTGGGTTTGAGCTGGGCAAACAAAAAAAACAAGTATCTGCTCTCCTCTCCTCTCTCTCTCTATTCTCAATAATTATATATATAACTATATTATCTTATATAAACATATTACTCAGCAAACATTAAAAATAACATGAGCAAGTAAAAAAAAGTATGTTGTTGATTTCTTTAAGGCATTATTAACATGTTCATTTCTAAGAATTGTTCTCATGGCTTGCTGGCTCACTGACCCCTCTATTAGTGACCCTCCCCCATTCACGTGTGTGTGTGCTGTGTGTGTGTGTGTTGTGGTGTGTTTTGTGTTTGTGTGCTGTCCTGTATTTGTGTCTCTATTGTGAACAACTATTCTCTTCCCTCCTTTCCCTTCTCTCTATATCACAGTGTTTAGGATTTACTGACTCACGTTATACTACAGATGTAACCTGAGCTTTTCCCTGCACCTAACACCCAGTTTAAACAGGAAACAATTAGAATGGGGTGGAGAGATGGACTCCCTCGCGCTCAGGTAGGAATGCCGACCTGCTCTTGCAAGGAACCAGGTTCGATATCCCCAGCATGCACATGGTGGTCTAAGAACCATCTCGTAACTCCAATTTCGAGAGAAACCCGTTCCAGGGAATCGGACCCCTCTTCTGCCTCCACTCGGCATTGCACGCAGGGTGGTTACAAACCTACATCAGACCGTCTTATTTCATACACATAAAAAAATTAATTATATAAAAAATAAAAATAAATTAATAAATAAAATTTAAAAAATATTCAAAAAAAGAAATTAGAGACTGGGTCGTGTGGTGGGCGCACGCACTCTTAATTCTAAGCTCCTCAGGAGACGCATAGCAGGGTAATCTTTTGAGTTCTAGGCCAGCCTGGTCTACAGAGTAGTAAGTTCCAGGACACAGCTGGGCTTACAGGGTCCCCTTGTCTCAAAACGACCAAAAAAAAAAAAAAAAAAAAAAAAGAAGAGAGAGAGACAAGAGGAGAGGACGCAGAAAGGAATGAGAATGAATTACTTAAAAATAGAGGAAATACGCATGTGAAGAGATTTGTATTGAGACCACACTGCCGTGTACAGTGGGTTCTCTCTGGAATGCCTACCAAGCCACTAAACCAAATAAAGCCACATATGGTAGTCCTTGCGAGTCACAGCCCTACTCCTCTGTCAGCCCAGTTACCACCCACTGCCTGGACTACTGTGCAGCAGTTGCACGCTTTTATGTCTGTATCATCACCCAAATCTTTTGGCTATTGCCTCTCTCCTTGGCAGAACTTAATTCATTGGCTGATGCCCACAAGCTTAACTGGTCGCGTTATCAAGCCGTAGCTGTTATCCGATATTTATCCGCCAAGAAACCCATTATCATCTCTTACAGGGCCCCCTCATACCCTTCATGGCATTAGCACTACCTATCCATAAATTCGCTTCCAACATAACCTAACATAATATTACTGTTATAATATATATCTAATTGCTTTTGCTTCATATAGTAGGAGTAACAGGTTATTCCTGTAAACTCCCAACCCATGAAAGGAAACCAGCCTGAACTATCAGAGTCCCAACAACTGACAATCTCCAGAGAAACGTAGACTGCTTTTCTCCTCGCCCCACTGGTGCCCTTTTTCTAAAGCCTAGGGAAACAATCTGCGGAAGAGGGGCATGGTAGAATGTAAGGCTGGGATTGGGGTGGGGGTGAACGTTGGAAAACATCAGACTATAGACTGGACTCTATTTAACAACATGATTGTACATTACAAGCCCTCCTTCCAGCTGGATGGGGGCCTTGGCTGTGATGGAGTTTTGGCCAATGCTGTCAAATTTGTTTTACATGAAGGATCTTATCATTACTTCATTACTTATTACTATTATTCAAATAAAAAATAAAAATAATATAAAATAGCTTGCCTCCGAGTTTCTAGTGATGAGCATCTTTTGTATATTCAATTGTTATTAAAAATTTGTTTCCAGACCGATTTTCTTTTTTATTCTTTTCTGGCGGTTTGTTTTTTTTGCCCCAGCTATTCCTGGAAATCACTCTTTAAAAAAAATAAAAGCGCCTGAAATCTAAAAGATCCGCCTGCCTCTGCCTTCCACCGTGCTAGGATAAACCGGCTAGTGCACTACGCCCGGCCAGAACAATTATAAAGTAAACATCTGAAAGTATGCTAATGTGAGTACCTTAGTAGAATAGCATAGGATTTTCCCACATATTGGACATTACAGGTCTATCGCATGGAGAGAAGAAAGCCTGGAGATGAGCATTCAAATCATTTCCTGTGTATCAATATTGAAGGAATATATGGTCTTGGAGTCCGTGAAAACCCAAAAGCCAAGAAGAAGCTAGCAGGCAGAGACATCGACAAGAATGCCTATTTTTTTCTTCAATTTATTTTATTGATGCTTTTTGTTAACTTTATACATCATTTTCCAATTCAGTTCAGGGCATCATCCCCTTCCTTCCCCCCTCCCCCGACACCCCCCTACCCATCGCAGATAGTGATTCTGCCGTAAAGTTTCTTGCCATCTTTCTTGTTTTTGTTTTGTTTCATTTCCCTTATTTTTTTTTTAACAAAGGTGATAATTTGTGAGTACAGTACAAAGAATCCTTCATGTAAAACAATTTAGCAGCAGGTTGTGCCCAACCCACCCAGCTCATGGGTCCCACCATGCAGGCAGGGGGGGCTTGTATGTTCAATCAAGTGATCATAATAGTAGTCCAGTCTATATGTTGTAGTTTCACCATTAAACCCCCCCCCCATATCGAAGCCATTTACATTTCTACCACGCCCCCTCTTCCGCAACAGATTGTTCCCTAGGCTTAGAAAAGGGGCACAGGTGGATGAGAAGCAAAACACTCTACTTTCTCTGGAGCTGATGTCTTGGTCTCTAGTCAGTTCTGGCTGTTTTCTTTCATGGGCTGCCAGCTTGTCCAGGCTTAACCTTTCGATCCTACTAATGAAGCACATGCAATTAGATATTTAGGTATTTAAACAGTATAATATATAGCCTTTCGATCTTACTAATGAAGCACACACAATTAGATATATGGATATTTAAACAGTACTAATTGTTATGGTAGGTTACTTTGGGGTGCCGAGCAGGGTAGGGCTCAGGACAAGCCCGCCATCGCTCCAGCAAGGTAGAATCAGGGCATTGACCCATGGGTGCAGGACAAAAGAATACCTATTCTTTTTAATCCATCATTCTGGAAAATTTTAAGCCTGCTGTCAAATTGTGAGTCTGGAAGGGTCTGCAAATCTGTGGTATACTACCTGTGATCCCCAGTGTATGCTAATTAGTAAACACTGTCATCCTGGGTGCATTTCTTCTACTGTGAATCCCTGTCAGCTGACACTGTGAATTTTATGAGAGTGATTGCTTCTTATTCTAATGTCTAGTTCTTCCTTGTCTCTTGGGAGTGTTTCATATATATTTGGAAATCAATGTTATTTTAACCAAACTATCCTAAGTGAATGCACTGAATGCATTTAATGTGATCTACCCTGAGCTGTGGTCTGTATATATGACCTGGAATTGAAAGAATAGTTTACACTTGTCATGGTCCAGGAATTTTTCCAACATTAATTATATTTAACCAATTTTAAAAATGTTTTAAAATATTTTATCTACTAATTTTGTTGTAGTGTTTGAGTGTATTGCCTGTATGCATATAAGTATATTTGTGGCGTTTAAAGCCCACAGAGGTCAGAAGAAAGCAGCTGATCCCCTGCAATTGGAGTTATAGATGGTTATTAGCTATCATGTGGTGGCTAGAAACTGAACTTGGGTCCTCTGCAAGAGCAGCCAATGATCATCATGGCTGAGCCATCTCTCCAGCCCCCAGTTTTTAAAATCTTTATTATTCAATTTGTTATTATTAGTGCGTGTATGATATGTGGAAGTTTTTTTCCGAGTCCAAATGAACAAGGGTCAGGGTGTGAATGTGGAGGTTAGAGGACAGCTTCTGGGAGTCAGTTTTCTCCTTCCACCATGGGTCCTGGAGATCAAATTCAAGTCATTGGGCTCACAGGGGAAGCATTATAGCCACTGAGTCCTGTGACTGGCCCATTGCAATTGAGTTCATTCTCAATTATTGCACCTTATTGTACTTTGTTGATCAGTTTGGTCTGTTTATAATGGTCCCTTCTTAAGCCAATACCAGCATTTCATAAAAATCTCTCATTCTCTGTCACACAGTCTTCAACAGTAGTGTCTGTCTTCCAGAGCATTTGCATTCTCTATATTACCCCGGTCAGGTACATTTTCACAGGAGGCATACATGTGCCCCTTTTCCAAATGACTAATACTTCTTAGTGTTTGTGATTGTTGCATGCCATCTGATTAAAATCTCACATTAGGTCTATTTTCTTTTGACTCTGCTTTCAGAAAACTGATAGTATATGCCTACACATTGATATCCCTCAAAGTGTTAGAATGAAATACCTTGGTTCTAGGAAAAATAAATTCTTTGGTAGCCACTGAACTGGATCTTTCTATACCAAACTGTCATTTTTTTGTAGCTAGTTTTCTCTTCTTTTAAACTATTATTGATCAAAGTATCAAAGGTGGTGTTATAATTTGAACAACTGTTCTCGAAGTGTCACCAAAAATAATAGTTTGAATTTAAGACCTTAAATCAATCCTCATTTTGTTGAGTATCATAGAGCTTTTGATGATATGGGACTTGATTAACTTTTATCAATCTTTCTTATCTCAAAAAGCTATGAAGGTATCTGAGAAAACTGGTCATTTGTCCTTCACTCTTCTGTTAATTAAACCTTCTACCACTATTCCCTCTTTGGTGTGTGCTTTGTCTATAGTAACACAGTTTCTAAGAACCCTGGTTTAGACTAAGAATCAGAGGTGGGTAAGTGCTTTTGATACTTGAAGGGACTATGCTGGAATCTAAAGCTGATGTGCTGTGATCAGAGAGTAGAAATATGTAGTAACAGCAAACTCTCAGAGAAGAGCTGTAAGATTCTTTGAAGCAGATAAAAGCATTCTTTATGGCAAGAGAGGTGCTTAAATGATTGCATGAGACAAATTAAAACTTGGATTTTTTGGAATGAGGACATTCTTAAATCTCACTGCTGAAGAATATGTAGGGTTTTAGATGAGATTTAGAAAGCTTTTAGGCTTCTGTTTCTTAGGTAAGCTTGGGAAACATGAGCTTTCAGGAGAAAATAGGTCAAGGCAAAGAAAAAGTAATATTAATTACAGCTAAATCCTCCAGAGAACTCTACCGTAAAGCTACAGATATAAAGGTTAAAATAAATTCTACAGATTTACAAGATTCTTTGTTTACAAATGCAGACCCAGAAGCACTCAACATAAATCGAGTTCTAGCATTAACTCCACCTAAAAAATACAACAAGGATTTAATACCATTGTTTGATCTTATGTGATTACTGTGAGATTACATTTTCATGTTTGTTTTGCATATGCTTGTCTTTATGATTATTTACCATTTAAATTGTTAATAGTTGCTGATACTGTATTTGACTTTGGGGGTGGATCAAAAGCACAAAATAGAGCTTTTAAATAGAATTTTTGAAGTTTAGAACTTTCTTAATCAATTACAGGGTTTGAAGAGTGGGTCAAAAACCTCCTCACATGTCTTGCTCTGCTTTGTTATCCCCAGTGGACAGTTGGCAGCCTAACTTAATGTTTATGCAGATTGGCATTTTCTTTCTGGACCATCGTTAATCAACCAGAATTTAGTACCAGTTTGCCTGCACATACACAAGTGTACTGCATGGATTCGGTGCCCATAGAGGCCATGAGTGAGCATCAGATCTCTCACATCTGGAGATATGGGTGGCTATTTGATGGCATGTGGTTTCTGGGAACTGAACCAAGGACCTCCACAAGAGTAGCCAGTGCTCTTAACCTTTCAGCCTCTCCAGTTCCAGAGAACAAATCTTAAATGGGGAGGGAATAGAGATAAATCAAGATAAGTCAAGGTCAGGGTAGGCTAGGGAGATGCATAGATAAACATAGACGGAGTACTTCATAATTGTGAATGGAGAAATAGGAAAATTCTTTTATATGTGAACTGTGCTCTCCAACAAGAGCAGAACACTAATGCTACTGAATTGGATAGGAGAGGACGTTACCTGTGCAAATAATTAATTGTCTGATTGAACAGTGTTTTCCCAATTGATTTAACTTTCCAAAGCCCCAACCATGGGATTTGGTCAAGAGACAGTTTACAAAACTGACTAAGGAAAGTTTACTTAAATTCAGGAACTAATTCTATTTCACATACAAATGCAAACTGTGTTGTTTTTATACAACAACTTTACTGTAATGCAATGAGAGTCAAATTACTAAAGTGTACCTTTTGAAAATCTCATTTACAAATCTATTAATGATTTTTGCCAATTACTCAGAGTGGTTTAGCAATCAAAGGCACACAATAGCTGAAGATTCTCAGCTATCTTTATGATGGCAGGCAGGACTCTTTCACTGGAGAAGCCTGCTGATACCATTTTATTTATTTATTTATTTATTTATTTATTTATTTTCATAAATTTATTTTTATTTTTTTAACAAATCTAGACCCATGTCCCCCCATTCCCCCACCCCACCAGAGCTCATGCATTCTGCCAAACATGCTTTTCATCTCTTTCTCAGTATTTCTCAATATTCTCCATGAGGAAGTTGACTGTTTTGAGCAGAAGTTCAGTTTCAGTCAGTTCTTCAATGCAGTCCTTTCTGTTGTTGTTGTTGCTGTTGTTTCCAATATGCATCACTCCCAACTGCTTTGGACAAAAGCTCAGAGGGCCATACACAAGAAATACAACTAGGTAACTGGTACTAGCATCCACAGATGAGGGATACCATTCATCCTTTGTTTTTCTGGGACTGTGTTACTTCACTCAGCATGATGTCCTCTAGTTCCAGCCATTTTCCTGCAAAGCTCATGATGTCATCTTTCTTTACTGCTGCATAGAATTCCATTGTGTAGATGTACCACATTTTCTCTATCCACTTACCAGTTGAGGGGCATTTGGGTTGGTTCCAGCTCCTTGCTATTGTGAAGAGAGCTGAAATAAACATGGCCGTGCATGTATCTCTGTGGTGGGGTGAGTCTTAAGGGGTAATATCATTTTGTTATATGTTGTCTCAATGTTATAGCTTGTGGGTCTTGAATGATCAGTATGTAGAGGTTATGGTTGAGGAATTGAATAATTAAAAGACAGGGAAAATCTCAGACACAGCAGAGATCAAACAAACTTAAATTGGAAAAAAGTGGAAAATAACACCTATACATATATTCACCCAGAGAGTGGAGCTCTCTACATATGGAGAATGGATCTGGAAATGCAAAAAAAAATCCAAAGTTGGATCTTTCAAGTGTTTCTGGTAATATAAGACAGATCTCTTTTCCCTAATTTTTGATTGGTGAACTTAAAGAATAGAGATTGGCCACAGCTCAAAGCTGAGTGAGGTGTCTAGGTCTATCCTTGGGCTTATATAACTTGGACTAGAACAGTCAACTGGAAAAGGTCACTGCTAACAGAAGAAAAGCCTACTGGGTCTTTTGTTTTAGATCCAGAAGAAACAGGAAGTGTTTCACCTTTGTTAGTTATTAGTAATCCTTTTTGTTTATTAGGGATTTAGTTCCCTAATAAACAAAAGAAGAGAAGAATGACCAAAAAGGTTGGAATTTAATAATTTAGCTTAAAACAAGGAAAGTGGTCCATCACGCTGAATATGAGCATTATGTGGCTTAAGATTATGTTTGAGATGGATCACCAACAGAAACGTATTTTGATTCTTGAAATATGTATATTAGAAAACTACACAATTTACAATATAAAATCTCCTGTTTATAAATAAAATTGTAACAGAAATAACAGTGTCTTTGTAGACATGGTCAATATTTGCTTATATGTGTCCATTGGTTCCCTAGAACTTTCATAAAAATAGCTGAAAGGAGCTAGGGTCACCCACCTCCCCCCCTAAAAAAAACAAAAACGAGTGACCCCTGAGGACCAGATCTTCAACTGACCTTAAGAAAACAAAAACCTTGGTTAATCTGGGCTGTGTGGCCTTAAGCATCCAAAAGGAAAGTGAAACGAGAAATAAATAATCAGTAAGGCCTGAGAAATTGTACTTCAGATATAAAACTTGAGTTTTTGGTAAAAAGACAAAAAGAAAAAAGAGAGAGCTCTCTTGTTTGGCCTGTCTTCAATTCTTACTGGTAAGTACATCTACTCTGTGACTGCCACTGCTTTTGCCATTCTTCAAAGACATGAGATACAGATTTTTAACCCTCCAATATGGACTGAAGACTCATGTCTCTCCTAGAATCTTCCAAACTTTCAATGCCAGATGGGGACTACTGAGATATCCAGCTTGTGGACTGAGTAGATCCTGGGATTTCAGCCTGGTCAGAGTATAAAATGACATTGTTGGACTGCCCAGGCTGTATCATGTAGGCCAGTACAGGAAGATCAAGACAGGACGTGCTCACTGCACCTCATTAGGGGGACCATGGGAGGGAAAGACCCCAGTGTGGAGCATGAGGGCAAGGTTGATGGTTGTTTGGGCTTGCCAAGGAGGAAACATCAAACACTTCCTTAAGGAAAACATGATCTCTTTTTAGCAAAGGTGGAGAAAATGCTCCAATACACGTGATATGTGTATATAGAAGTACAGATTATATGTATGTATATAAAAAATAATAATTATATATATATATATTTATATATAATATATATATTGAAGCAATACAATTTAGAGAGAACAACAACAAAAGAATTGGAAAAAACTTGGGAAATACTCAGAAAAAGATGCAAGACATATATGGCAGAGTGCAGGAAGTCAGTTGGGGTGGGAGGCATGGAAAGGGAAGTGACTCTAAATGATGTATGATGTATGGAAAAAGTTTAATAACAATAAAAATAAATTAAAAAATAGCTAACATATGTATTATATTGGTAGAAAATGATTGCTTCACAGTTAAGAACTATAAAAATAACATATTGACACAGACAAATGTTTTCTCCAAAGAAGCTAGGGGAAAATTCTATCTTGCATTGTCTCATCTCTGATAATTTCCAGAAATACTTGTTCCTTGACATGTACATAGTTCACTCTGTCCCAATTTCATATATCTGTCTGTCCCATTTGTTTCTTTGTTGATATTGAAATATCATCCTTATAAAGATATAAATCACATTGGATTTAAGTTCCAAGTTAATCTAGTATGTTCTCATATTAAATTGTTTACATCTACAATTTATTTTTGTAAAAATGAAATCACACCCACAAGTCTTAGGAAGAAGTGACTTATTTGGGCTTATAATGTTCAATCAAATGCAGCTTATAGTTTTCTTAGATCTAAGAATATACATATGATAAGTCATTAACTTAGCTTGCTAAGTTAATTAATCCATACACTAATTTTTTGCTTTGCAAAATATGAGTTGGTAAAGCATCAATGCTTGCAACTGTTGAGCTTACTTCCTGTACAGCAGGTGTCTGATTTAGACAGTCTTTTCCTATGCCTATGTCTTATAGGTAGTTGTCAACTTTTTCTTTTATCACCTCCAGAGTTTCAGGCTTCACGTTGAGGTCTTTGATCTATTTGGAGTTTATTTTTGTACAGGGGGAGAGGTAGGGGTTTATTTTTGTTCTTCTACAGATGATGATCCAATTTCACCAGCACCATTTGCTGAAGATGCTATCCTTACTCCATTGAGGGTTTTTTGCCCCTTTGTTAAATATGAGCGGGGTGAAATTGTATGAGATCAAGTTTGGATCTTCAATTTTGTTCCATCGGTCAACAGGTCTGTTTTTGTCCCAGTACCAGGCTGTCTATGACTATGGCCCTGTAATATAGTTTAAAGTCTGGTAAGGCAATCCCCCCTGTATTGCATTTTTCACTCAGGGTTGCTTTAGTTATTCGGGGCCTTTTGTTTGTCCATATGAATTTAAGAATTTTTTTCCAAGTCTATGAAGAAGCTCAAAGGGATTTTGATTGGGATTGCGTTGAATCTGTATATCAATTTGGGTAAAATGGACATTTTTACTATATTAATTTTCCCAATCCATGAGCATCGGAGGTCTTTCCATCTTTTGATGTCATTTTCAATCTCTTTCTTCAGGGGTTTAAATTTTTTGTTGTAGAGGTCTTTGGTATCTTTGGTTAGGTTTGTTCCCAGGTATGTTATTATTTTTGAGGCTATTGTGAGTGGGAAGGTCTTCTTATATTCCTTCTCCACTTGTTTATTGTTGGTGTAAAGAAAGGCTACCGATTTTTCTTCCGTACAGCAAAAGAAACAATCAAGGAGGTGAAGAGTAAACCCACAGAGTGGGAGGAAACCTTTACCAGTGATACATCTGAGAGAGCATTAATGTCAAGAATATATAAACTACTCAAAAAACAAAGAAGTAAGAAGACAAATGACCTACTCAAAAGATGGAGTAAAGAGCTCAACAGAGTCTTCACCAGTGAGGAATTAAAGATGGCTGAGAAACATCTTAAAAAGTGTTCAACATCATTAATAATTAAGGAAATGCAAATTAAAACCACTCTCAGATATCATCTCACTTCAGTATGGCTACCTAAGATCAAGAAAACAAAAGACAACAAATGCTGGAGGGATTGTGGGGAAAGGGGAACACTCATCCACTGCTGGTGGGAATGTAAACTTGTACAACCACTATAGAAAGCAGTGTGGAGAACCCTTAAAAAACTCGAAATAAGCCTACCACCTGACCCAGTCATACCACTCCTGGGTACATACTCCACAGACTCACCCTACCACAAACATCCATGCACATCCATGTTTATTGCAGCTCTCTTCACAATAGCGAAGTCCTGGAACCAACTCAAATGCTCCTCAACAGATGAGTGGATGACAAAAATGTGGTACATCTACACAATGGAGTACTATTCAGCGGTAAAGAAAGATGGCATTATGAACTTTGCAGGTAA
This sequence comes from Rhizomys pruinosus, assembly GCA_009823505.1. Lineage (NCBI taxonomy): Eukaryota > Metazoa > Chordata > Mammalia > Rodentia > Spalacidae > Rhizomys > Rhizomys pruinosus. Next base: position 782,588 of record VZQC01014635.1, on the reverse strand, counting down.
ATGGATGGAGCTCGAAGCCATTATGCTGAGTGAAGTAACACAGTCCAGGAAAGACAAATGGAGAATGGTTTCCATTCATTTGTGGATGCTAACACCAAATCCCCAGATGAAAGGCAAGCTGAACGACATTATGGTTATATTTGTTTATCTGAAAGCAACTATGTTGTCGTAATGTGAACCTCTCAATGGGCTCTAGAACCCACCCACCAATTATTTTCAGACTCTGTAATTACTGTACATGGGTGGAGAGTATGTATCCATATTTTAGAGTAATATAAAATTAATGGAGGAAAACGTGAATTCCTAAACATAAAAAAGACTGAGAGAAAGATGCAGGACAGTTATGGCAGAATGCTTGATCTGGGATGGGGTGGGGTGGGGGGAAGGGAAAGGGGAATATGCCTGAACTGAACTGAAAAATGATGTATGAAATACACAAAACAAGATCAAACATCAAAAAAGATGAGAAGTTGGAATGCTATCAGCCACAGCTCCCTGCATTGTTTTCCATAGCACAGAGCTGAATCCCACAGAGCTCCCCACTACTTCCCAGCAATTCTGGGTCTGAATATATAAGTTCTCTCTGTCTACCCTTCCCTGATCCACGTTACCTCTTTCATTTGTCTAACATGTTCTAATGAAGACAAACAAAAGACATCTAAACACTCAGGAATGTTGTGGCAGGGATTTGGTTTTACTAATATCAATATAGAAGAAGGAAATACTGTTTATCTTGGGAAATAAATTTGGTTTTCATGATATTCTCACATGGTGGCAGTAATCCTCTAAATTTTAGCAATCTTATCTCATTAATTCTTGGGTCCAATAGGACATCATCTGTAAGCTGTAGATTAGAAAATTTAAAAATAGCTTGATTACATTGGTAACATATCTAGTTCTTTTAAATAAGAAATTTAAGAATCCTCAAAACAAAGAAAACCTCATGATGAAAAAAAAGTGAGAGAGTAGGCTTTTATTAGGTAGGTTTTTATTAGCTTGATGTATTCTTGAAACTTCAAATGGTCAAAAGCATACCAGATTGTGTAAATGAAGTCTCAAATTATATAATTAGTTATATGTAACCTACTATTTAAAAGGCAAATTCATCAAATCCATAAGTTATAGGACAATGGAGGATTAAGGTGAATATACTATTGTGCATAAACAACACAGCTTCAATTAATCATTCTCCACAAAATTTTTAACCATAGAGGCTGGCATGTGCCATACACTTTTAATACCAGTACTCCAGAGGTAAAGGCAGTTGGATCTCTGTGAGATCTAGGCCAGGTTGTCTACATACAGAGTCCTAGGCCAGCTTGCACAAGAGGAAGATCCTGTCTCCAAAACAAAATTGAAAAAAAATGCCCAATCCCCCCAAAAGAAACAATCAAATACCTGTAAAAATCAACAAGTTTAAATAAGAAGATAGTTCTTGCTAGTAAAGAAAGAGTGAAAATAGAAAAAATGACATTTAATTTTTGGGACTATGTTACTTCACTTAGCATAATGTCTTCATGTTCCATCCATTTTCCTACAAAGTTCATGATGTCATCTTTCTTTACTACTGCATAGAACTCTATTGTGTAGATGTGCCACATTTTTATTAGCCACATAAATAAAATAAAATAAAAGAAAATAAAATAAAGAAAAAGCACATTTAAAATTACTAAATATTTTAAGAAAATGAGTTACACACAGTTTAGGATTATTTTGTGAATATCTATACAACATATTGGCAAAGTATAATATTTTAATATTAATGGAAAAATATAACAAATTGTAGCCTATATTATAGAGTATTAATTGAGCCACTTGGAACCAATTCTGCAATTGGATTTGGATATCAAATATTAGAATTTTCACAAATGGTTCATTATAATAAAAATGAATTATTAATCTTTTAAAAATGGAACCAACCATAACTTAGAAATATGTATTGGCTCTGGGTAGATAAATCCCCAGTGTAAAGCTCTGCAGATGTAGACAAATGGTGTCACTTCCATGGTGTAGGGATCACTAAAGCCAGAAACTACACAGTGGTGCCTAGATATGAAGGCAAACATTAACTAATGTGCTCAGATTCCCTGAGGACTAAAGTCACTTGTGATAAATGAACAATGAACAAATAAATGAACAAAGAAATAAGATAGTTCACTGTATTAGATCCCCAAGGAAACTACAAAAAGTGCTTTGCAGGATGGAAAAGTTCCACAAACTTATCACATGACTTATCATCATAAGACCACATTTAAAAAGGGAGTAAAGGTATGTAAATAAAGAATATTGGAAGGACTAACACAAAATAGAATAATTTGAATTGTATCCAGTGAATTTCCAGAAATAAAATTGTACATGACAAAACTAAAAACAGATAAATTAAAAGTTGTTTAATTCCTTCTTCCTGAGACACATCTCAATGATTTCAGCTAGCTTTTCATCAATAGCACTTTCTTTAGCACTAATATTATTTCAGGCATTTTTCTGACATTCATAAGAAAAAAAGATCTGAACAGTTAAAGGTAAACAAATAGATTGATTATAAATAGTCAAGTTTAGATAGCACTAGACAGGATTTATAGCTAATAACAATAAAGTTTATTATATAAACTTGAAGATCAGAATATGGCTAAATTCAACTATCACCACCAGAAAAGGTTATTGGTACTTTTAAAAGAAATTATCAAGATAATAAGCTATATATGATTTTTATTCAAATATACTGATGATTGAAACTGGAACATTATTATTATAATATGATGGTTTTAATTGGTTTAAAAATAATACAATAAATCAATGTTAAAGGTACAAAATTAAGTGTAGAAAAGGTATTCCCAAGATGAATTGGTTTAATTAAAACATAATATTCTTTTGAGTGAGTCATCTCAAAAGATGGAGTAAAGAGCTGAACAGAGACTTCACAAGTGAGGAAATAGAGATGACAGAGAAATGTCTTAAAATGTGTTCAACATCACTAATAAGTAAGGAAATGGAAATCAAAACCACTTTAAGATATCATCTCACTCTGATTAGGCTGGCTAGGATCAGGAAAACAAATGATACCAAATGCTGGAGAGGTTGTGGGGAAAGGGGAACACTCATTGACTGCTGGTGCGAATGCAAAATGGCACAACCATTATGGAAAGCAGTGTGAGGGCGAGCCTACCACCTGAGCCAGCCATCCCACTTCTGGGTATATACCCACAAGACTCATCCTACTACAGAGATACATATATAGCCACGTTTATTGCAACTCTCTTCACAATAGCAAAGAGCTGCAACCAACCCAAGTGCCCCTCAACTGATGAGTGGATAGAGAAAATGTGGTACTTCTACACAATGGAGTTCTATGAAGCGGCAAAGAAAGATGATATCATGAAATTTTCAGGTAAATGGATGGCACTAGAAGATATTATGTTAAGGGAAGTAACACAGTCCCAGAAAAACAAAAGATGAATGGTATTCCTCATCTGTTGATGCTAGCACCAAGTACCTAGTTGTAAGGCAAATTGAACAACATTAATGCTATATTCCTCACGATCTGAACACAACCTTGCTCTTATACTTGAATGCTTAGACAGGTCCTAGAACTAATCTACCATTTATATTCAGACTATGGATTTTTGGTAAATGATGGTGGACATGTATGCATATTTTAGAGTAACATGAAGTTAAAATGGAAAAGGCGAATCGAGAAATAAGATATGGAAATAAGACACAGTTTGTTTTCAGAAGATACAATTTTAGTATAGGTATGATGTATCAGGCTGATGTAGCTTAGGCTTTCTGGGTGCTTAATGACCATACTTAATACCCATACCAATTTGGCCAAGGGACCTAAGAGATAACTTTGTTTCTTGCCCTCAGAGGTTAACTAAGTCTCAGGGGAACATGCATGCAGCCATCTCTTGAAATGTCCTACAAATGTGAGTCACCAGTCTTCCTGTTCAGGGAGGTCTTAGAGATCCACCAATGGGACTTCACCCAGTATCCAGCCTATAACGAGGAAAGTCTGCTCATGCTTCAAAAAGAGAAGCCTGGTCTAGCAAGACCTAACTGTGTCCTTGAGTGGATTGAACTGGTGGTTGAAAAACCAAAAGGAGCCAGGGGCTACCCCCCCCCAAAAAAAAAAACCCGAGTGACCTTTAAAGACCAGATCCTATACTGACCTTGAGAAAACAAAAACCTTGGTTAATCTGGGATAACTGTGTGGCCTTAAGCATCCAAAAGAAAGTATAACCAGAAATAAATAATCAGTAAGGTCTGAGAAATTGTACTTCAGACATAAAACTTGAAAATCCTCCAAACCTTCAATGCCAGATGGGGACTACTGAGATATCCAGCTTGAAGACTGAGAGGCTACTGGGATTTCAGCCTCTTCAGAGTGTAGACTGTCCTTGTTGGACTACCCAGGCTATGTCATGGAGGCCAGTGCAGAAAGATCAAGACAGGACACACACTTGTTGGACCTCATTTGGGTGACCATGGCCGGGAGGGACCCCAGTGTGGAGCACAGGGGCAGGATTGATGGTTGTTTGGTTTTGCCAAGGAGGAACCTACAAGCACTTCCTTGGGCAAACATGACATCTTTTGGTTAAAAAAAAAAAAAAAAAAAGGAAAAAAAGAGATTGTATTTAACAGTTAAAATATTTTGTAAAATAATATATTTTCTCTCTTTACTGATACATGCTACAACTGTCATAATGTATCCTTATGTAATCATATGGTGTGTTCTATCATATAGGAACATTAATATTCATATTCTAAAAAAGTGATTGTAAAGTTCTTTTTACCAGCATGCAACTTTACTGTTAAAATGTGAATTTCTAAATGTGCTTTGGAATTAGCCTATAGTTTATTTTCAGATTTTGTAATTTTTATTTATGTGTGGGGTGTATATATGCATATTTTGGAATAATATAAAATCAAAGCAAACAAAAAAAGAGAGAAAAACCTATTCAAAGAACTGACCAAAACAGTAAACCTGTGTGTCAAAAAGGTTATAAAAGACTGAGAAAAAGATGCAAGACAAGACTTAATGTGTATGAGAGAATCCATGAGCTCTGGCGGGGGGGGGCATGGGGAGTGGGCACGGATGGGGGAATGAGTCTAAATTTGATTAAGAAATGTTGTATGAAATGCGCTCAATAAAGATTTAAAAGTTAAAAAAATCCAAAATACAAAAAAAAAAAAAAAACATAATATTCTGGGGCTGGAGAGATGGCTTACTAATTAAGAGCAATGGTTGCACTGACAGAAGACTGGGGTTCCAAGCACTCACATGGCACCTAACAACTGCCGTTACTCCAGTTCCTGGGGAACCAACACCCTCTTCTAACCTTTATGAGCAATGCATGACACAGATGCACTTACATACATGCAAGCAGTATACTCATACACATTAAGAGAAGAAATTATTCAGCCTAAGTAATAGAGACAAATAGGTATCTTCTATAATTTAAGGGAAATGCATGCATTTCAAACCCTCAAAAACAAGTAACAAACAATAACATGATGAGAAAAATACATGTTCAGAAACAATGATTAGAAACTTCACAATTCTTACAGTTCTGGAATGTCCCAAATGTACATAAAAAGAATTAAGCAATGGAAGCCATTTCTGAGATGATCAGATGCATATCAGTAAAAAATCAAATGTGCAGTAGATCTGGAAAGCAAAATAATAGGTTGTATACTAAGAAAAATAACAAAATACCCCCCTCCAATTGAAACCCTGTAAATAAATGTATTTAAATATTTTTTAAAGTATTGAATCAAGAAAGAATCATTAGCTTAGTATTCAAAGTCTAAAAAAGAATAAAGATTTCATTAAAATATTTTAAGAATTCACAAACCAGTCTCTACAGTGTAACAATTGAGGAAAAGTTAAATGAATTTATTTTGCTTAGAAGGAAATAGCAATATATTAAAACTCAAATGAGTAAAAAGAAATGAAGACCAGTCTGAACAATATAGACTGGTCTTCATTTCTTTTTACTCATTTGAGTTTTAATATATTTTTATTTCCTTCTAAGCAAAATAAATTCATTTAACTTTTCCTCAATTGCTACAATATAGACTGGACACTCATTTGATCAACTTGATTGAACATACAAGCCCCCCCTGCTGGATGGTAGGACCCATGAGCTGTGTGGGTTTGGGCACAACTGCTTGCAAATTGGTTTTACATGAAGGATACTTGTACTCACAAATTATCACTTATTGTTAAAAAAATGAAAACAAAACAAAACAAAAAAGCAGAGAAAGATGCAGAATGCATGATCTGGGATGGGTAGGGGTGGGGTGGGGGGAAGGGAAGGGGATATATGCCTGAACTGAATTGGAAAATGATGTATGAAATACACAAAGCATCAATAAAAATTAAAAAAACAATAAAAAAAAGAAATGAAGACCATCAGAAAAGAGATGCGAGTTTGAGAAATATAATATGGGGGTGTGGAAATAGCTCAGGTGTAAGAACATTGGCTGCATGATTATAAGGACTTCACTCAGAACACCTAGCACCCATGGTAAAATTAAGGTTGGTTATGGCCGCCTGTGGGCAAGCACATTACCCCAGAAGTGTGGGATCAGAGACAGAAAAAGCACTGTGCTGGATATCCAGCCAGTACGCAAAACAGTAAGTGTTCTGTTTAGAGAAACCTCATGCTATGTAAATAAGGAGAAGACTCACACCAGAGGTTCTTCTTGAGCTTCTGAACACATGTGCAGTGATACATACTCATCCGGGATGTGCAAATAGAATACCATACACACTTGTAGACACACATCCACACAGAGAGAGAATATAATATTATAATTCTATATTATATATCATATATAATTTTATTTATTATTCAAGGGAAGGGACATTAATATGCCATGTAATTAGGATTTTTTTTGAACAATGGTCTCCTATAGCCCAGCTAGCCCGGACTACTCTGTAGCCAGTTGGCTTTTAACTCACAGAGACCACCTGCCTCTGCTCCTAAGTGCTAGGATTAAAAGCAGCACACCATCGCACCGGCTTAAGAGGTTTTGCTGCCTGTAGATGCGGGAATAGAATCTGGGATCCTCTGCAAGAGCAGTTGCCTACCTTTCTTTTTTAAGTTTCATTTTATTCTTTATTTCTGTTATTATTACAATAGACAAAACAATATAGCAATCAAGACATAAAACTTTGAGGACAGTAGTTATAAAAAGTTATCCTTTTTAAAGGATAACTACATTTATTTTCATGTATCTTGACTAAAGTCAGAAAAGCATTCGCACCATAATTTCTTTTGTTTTTAGAATATGAAAACATATCTTCCACCTATATATAGTAATTACAAGTGTGAATACAAGTGGTACGTCAATTCTAGAGCCCATTAAGAGATTCACATTATTGGAGCTGGAAGATGCTCAGCAGTTAGAGTACCAACTTCTTCCTGCAGAGGACCCGGATTCGATTCCCAGCACCCACATGGCGGGTAGAACCATCTTTAACTCCATTCCAGGGAATCTGGATGCCCTCTTCTGACTCGTTGGCATTGCACAACACGCGGTTGGGTTGCACCAACGTATATGCCAGACAGTACATCTACACATAAAAATAATAAAACAATTTCAAACAAAGACATTTCGATTATAATACACCAGTTGCTTTCGATACATGAAATATAATAAAAAGTTGATCAGTTTGCCTGCCAACTGGGGATTGTTGTGTGTACAAATGGAAAATTCACCTTTTTTTTTTTTTTTTCTGGGACTGTGTTACTTCACTTAGCATAATGGTTTGAGATCCATCCATTTACCTGCAAAGTTCATGATGTCGTCTTCTTTACAGTTGCATCGAACTCCATTGTGTAGATGTACCACATTTTTGTTATACATCTATCTGTTGAGGGGCATTTGGGTGGGATCCAGCTCTTGCTATTGTGGAGGGCTGCAATAAACATAGCTGACGTATCTTTGTGGTAAAATGGTCTTGTATATATACCCAGGGGTGGTATGGCGGGGTCAGGTGGTAGGCTCATTTGGTCTTTTTAGGGTTCTTCCACATGCTTTTCCACAGTGCTTATATGGTTTTAAATTCCCACTAGCAGTTGGATGAGTGTTCTCTTTTCCCACACACTCCTCCAGGATTTATGTCTTTTGTTTTCTTGAACTTGGCTAGTCTTATTGGAGTGAGATGATAACTTAGTGTGTTTTATTTTGTGCATTTCTTAATTATTAATGTGTTGAACACTTTTTAAAAATTTTTATTTATTTTTGTATGTGTATGAGTGTACTGTATGCATATAGGTTTGTGCACCCGTGTAGTACAATGCCACGGAGGTCAGAAGAGGGTCTCGGATTCCCCTGGAACTGGAGTTCTCCTGGAATTGGAGTTACAGACGGTTCTTAGCTGCCATGTGGGTGCTGGGGATCGAACCCAGGTCCTCTGCAAGAGCAGTCAGTGCTCTTAACTGCTAGGCTATCTCTCCAGCTCCCTAATGATGTTGAACACGTTTTAAGATGTTTCCCAGCCATCTTTACTTCCTTACTGTTGAAGTCTCTGTTCAGCTCTTTACTCCATCTTTTGAGTAGGTCATTTGTTTTCTTCTTTGTTTTTAAGTAGTTTCTATATTCTGGATGTTACTATTCTGTCAAATGTATCAGTGGTGAAGGTTTCCTCCCACTCTGTGGATTTTCTCTTCACTTCCTTGATTGTTTCTTTAGCTGTACAAAAACTTTTGAGTTTGATGAGTTCCCACTTGTCAGTTGTTGACCTTATTTTCTGTGAAGCTGCTGTTTGATTTATAAAGTCTTTTCCTACACCTATGTCTTGTAGGTGGCTGCTAACTTTTTCTTCTATCACCTTTAGGATTTCAGGTTTCAGGTTGAGATCTTTGATCCACTTGGAGTTGATTTTTGTACAGGGTGAGAGGTAATGGTTTAATTTTGTTCTTCTACAAATGTTGGTCCAGTTTTGCCAACACCATTTCCTGAGGATGCTATCTTTCCTCAATTGAGCTTTTTTGGCCCCTTTATCAAATATAAGGTGGGTGAATTTATATGAGCTCAAGTTTGGATTTTCAATTTTGTTCCATTGGTCAATGGGCATGTGGGTTTTTTTTTTTTTGTTGTTGTTGTTGTTGTTTTGTTTTGTTTTGTTTTGTTTTTGCCAGTACCAGGCTGTCTTTATGACTATAGCCCTGCAATATAGCTTGAAGTCTGGTAAAGTAATCCCCCCCTGTATTACACTTTTCACTCAGGGTTCCTTTAGCTATTCTGGGTCTTTTGCTTTTCCATATGAATTTAAGGATTTTTTTTTCCAAGTCTGTGAAAAAGCTCATGAGGATGGTTGATGGGATTGCATTGAATCTGTATATTAATTTGGGTAGAATGGACATTTTTATTATATTAATGTTTCCAAACCATGAGAATGGGTAGTCTTTCCATCTTTTGATGTCATCTTCAATCTCCTTCAGGATTTTAAACTTTTTGTTGTAGAGTTCTTTGGTGTCTTTGGTTAGGTTTATTCCCAGGTATTTTATTATTTTTTGAGGTTATTGTGTTTGGAAGGTCTCCTTATATTCCTTCTCCAGTTGATTATTGTTAGTGGAAAGAAAAGCTAATTATTTTGTATCCCACCAATTTACTGAAACATTTAATTGTTTTCTAGGAGTTTTCTCGTGGAGTTTTAGCATCCCTTAGGTAAACTATCATATCCTCTGCAAAAAAGGATAGTTTTACTTCCTCTTTTCCAATTAGTGCTACTTTAATTTTACTTTCTCACCTTATTGTCCTAGAGAGCGTTTCAAGCACCATATTGAAGAGGAGTTGCAATAGTTGACAGCCTTTCCATGTTCCTGCCTTTAAGGGGAATGCTTCCAACTTTTCTCCATTTAGGATGATGTTGGCTGTGGGTTTCTTGTATATGGCTTTGATTACATTGAGGAATGTTCCCTCCAGTCCAATTCCCTCTACAGCTTTAAGCATGAAGGGATGCTGGATTTTGTAAAAAGCTTGACAATCTACATTGATTGAGATGATCTTGTGGTTTTTGTCTTTCAGTCCATTTATGTGTTTTATGATATTTATTGATTTTTGCATGTTGAGCCATCCCTGCATCTCTGATATGAATCCAACTTGGTCATGATGGATGATCTTTTTGATGTGGGTCTGTATGTGATTTGCAAGTATTTTATTGAAAATTTTTGATTCTGTGTTCATTAATGATATGGGTCAATAGTTTTCTTTCTTGCTTGTGTCTTTTCCTGGTTTTGGTATTAGAGTGATGCTGGCTTCATAGAATAAATTTGGGATATTTCCCTCTGTTTGTATCCTTTTGAAAAGTTTGAGTAGTAATGGCTGTAAGGCCTCTTTAAATGTTTTATAGATTTCTGCTGTAAAACCATCTGGGCCTGGGCTTTTTTTTGTTGGGAGTCTTTTTATTACATCTTCAATTTCCTCAAGTGTTATGGGTCTGTTTAAGCTGTAAATATCTTCTTGGTTAACCTTTGGTGAATCCCAGGATTTCAGATATTCATTAATTTCTCTTAGGTTTTCAAATTTAGTACAGTATAGGGTTTTGAAGTATTCTCGTATGATTGTCTGGATATTTATCTGTTGTGATGTTTCCCCCTTCATAACAAATGCTATTGATTTGGAGTTGCTCTTTCTTTCTTTTGGTTAACTGGGCTAGAGGTCTGTGTATTTTGTTTATATTTTCAAAGAACCAGCTTTTGGATTCATTGAATTTTTTGTATTGTTTTCTTTGTTTCCATTTCATTGATTTCTGCTCTGATTTTTGTTATTTTGATATTTGTTATTTCTTCCTGTCTGTTGGATTTAGGGTTGATTTGTTGTGTCTCAAGTGTTTTTAACTGCAGTGTTAGAACATTTACTTGTTCTCTTTCTGTTTTTTTTTTTTTTTTAATGTGGGCACATAGGGTTATAAATTTCCCTCATAAGACTGACTTTAATATGTCCCACAGGTTTTATTGTGTTGTATTGTCATTTTCATTTAGTTCCCGGAATTCTTTTATTTCGTTCTTTATTTCTTCCCTGAACCAGTCATTATTCAGGATTGTGTTGTTTAGTCTTCGTGTGTTCTTATAGTTATTAGGGTTTACCCTGGTGTTAATATTGAGCTTTATTGCACTGTGATCTGATAGAATGAATGGAATAATTTCTATCCTTTTGTATTTGTTGGCATTTCATTTGTGTCCCAATATGTGGTCAATTTTGGAGAATGTTCCATGGGGCACTGAGTAGGAAGTGTATTCTCTGGTATTTGGGTGGAATATTCTGTAGATATCTGTGAGGTCCAATTGGTGTATTTTATTGTTCAGTTCTCATGTCACTCTGTTTACTTTTTGTCCAGTTGACCTATCCAAGGGTCTCTGTGGGGTATTGAAGTCCCCCACTATTAGTGTGCAGAGATTAATCTGTGTCTTGACGTCCTGAAGGATTTTGTTTATAAAATTTGGTGCACCAAAGTTTGGTGCATAAACATTTAAGATTGTGAAATCTTCCTTATTATTTGTTCCATTGATAAGGATATAATGGCCCTCTTTGTCTTTTCTGATTAATTTTACTCTGAGGTCCATTTTGTCTGATATTAGAATAGCCACCCCTGCTTGCTTTTTGGTACCATTTGCTTGGAATATTTTTTCCATCCTTTCACTCTAAGGCACTGTCTGTCCTTGAGGGTGAGATGGGTTTCTTGCAGGCAACAAATAGATGGATTCTGTTTCCCAATCCATTCTCCCAGTCTATGTCCTTTGATTGGGTAGTTTAGATCATTAACATTTAAGGTAATTATTGAGTGATGTGTGTTGTTTCCTCTCAACTTATTTTTCATTTGAATTCTTGGTCTAGGTATTTATTTACTCTGTTATGCTTTTGTTAATTTCTCTCAAGTTGCTTAAAGATAGTTGCTCCTTTCCTCTGTTCTTTGAATTGGTTCAAGTATTTTCTGAATTATTGTGTCTTTTTGACATGTGTTCTTTCATTTTGTTTATGCCATGAAAGATTTTTCTTTCTCCTTCAGCTATGATTGACATTTTTGCTGGGTATAGTAATATGGGTTGGCATCTAAACTTATTTAGCACTGGGAATATGTTGGCCCATGTTATTCTGGCTTTCATAGTTTGGACTGAGAAGTCAGCTGTGATTCTGATGGGTTTCCCCGTGTATATAACTTGTTGTTTTTCTCTTGTGGCTTTCAGTAGTTTTGAGCATCTAGTGTTTTAACTATAATATGGCATGGGGAATTTCTTTTCTGGTCTTGTCTATTTGGTGTTCTATGTGCTTCCTGTATTTGTATGGCTTTGTCTTTTTTCAGTTTGGGGAAATTTTCTTCTATTATCCTGTTGAAGATCTGATCAATTCCACTGTCTTGGGATTCTTCTCCTTCCTCTATCCCTATGATGAGGGGATTTGGTCTTTTCATAGTGTCCCACATTTCCTGGTTGGTCCACTCTTGCATTTTTTAAAAATAATTTCATAATCTTTACTTGAGGTTTCTAGCTGTGCTGTGTTATCCTGTAGGTCTGATGCTCTTTTTTCTGCTTCATCCATTGTGCTTCTGAGGGTTTTTTTTTTCCATCCTTTCCTGCTGATTGGATGAATGTTCATTTTCCTTTTTCATTTCATCCTGTGATTTCTTCAGTATTTCCACTTCCCTTTGTAGCTTTTCATTCTCTTCTTGTAGCTCCTTGTTTTGCTGTTCCGTTTCTTTTTTCTTTTCAGCCTGAGATCTTTTCAGTGTTTTCACTTCTTTCTTGAGTTTGTCATTCTCTCCCTCTAGTTCCTTTTGGAGTTCTTCTTTCTCTTCCTCTAGCTCTTTTCAGAGTTTGTCAATCCTCCCTTTAGTTCTTTCTGGAGTTTATCATTCTTTCCTTCTAGTTCCTTCATGAGTTTTTCATTCTCTCCTTTTAGTTCTTTGATTTGTTCTTTATAGTATTTGAATATGTCTACAATTGTTCTTCTAAGGTTGGTGTCTTGATTTCCTTCCTAGAAGATCTCGTTTTGGGGATCTTCTACAGGACTGATTAAGTTAGGTGCAGATTTATTATGAGCTTTTCCCATGTTGTTGTTTTTCTATGTGTCTTTGACATGTGTGTTTGTTTTTCTTTTTCTCCCTTTGTTTTGGCTTCTGTTGCTAATCTCAAATGATAATATGGAGTACTGGTTTGTCACTCAGTTTGATTCCTGCTGGTTTCTTCCTCAGCTTTGGCTGTGCAGTCTAGAATCACTGACACTGCTGAATTGTCCCAACCACAATAAATCACACATGGCCAGATGAATGTGTGTGCCACTGTCTGTCCTTCTATACATGCACAGAGTTCCTCTCTATGGTTCTATTGGTGTGTGGCAGATGCCCGGGATGGGCAGCAAGCCTGCACACCAGACACCCACCTGGCCGATGCATGTGTGTGCTGCTGTCTGTCCTTCTATCCACAGTTGGCACTCTTAAATGCTGAGCCATCTCTCCAGTACGAGTTTTAATAACATAAATATGTAACAAAATATTATTAGTTATAGGAGTGAATAATGATGCTACATAATTATAGTGAAGCAATTTTCTTATATTTTATCAAAGATGATTTAGAATTCACTCTAAGTACACTGAAATGCATTTTAAGAAACATATTTTAATCCTTAAAGACTGAATCAAAGGTTTAAGATCTATAGTTAAAATACCAAAAGTTTCAAAACAAGACACATGCACATGTATATATATACATATATATGTATGTATATATATATATATATACATATATATATATATAGAGAGAGAGAGAGAGAGAAAAGAAGAAGAAGAAGAAAGAAGAAGAAGAAGAAGAAGAAGAAGAAGAAGAAGAAGAAGAAGAAGAAGAAGAATTATTTTAGAAAGCTATGCCCAATGTTGATGAGTGTGAATTAGTTCTCTTAGACTTGTAAAGCTGTAAACCAATCCTGGAAAAATAGTTTATCAGTTCCTTAATTAGCTAAATATACTCCTTCTTTATGGCACAGAAGATTCATTTCTGGAGGTTTAACTAGGAGAAGTTCAAATTCATGCCCACTAAAGAACAAGCTGCTTTAATCACACTTGGAATAGAGCCAGCTACACAACCAAAAACTGTCCATTCAACAGGAAAATGATGAACCTGTACGGTATAAAAACACAGGACATTTAGACAGTCCTGTCAAGTGAAACATGCGAACAAAGAAATTTCAGGGTTCTACTGCTAATAATAACCTGGATATGGAAAAGGTGTGCTGTATTATTCCATTTGCATGAAATTGGAACACTGGAAAGATTAGTCTCTAGTGTTACAAACAAGGACCATGATTTCCTTGAGGAATGACAGAGACTAATTGAAAGGGGCAGAAAGCAATTAGCTGGGGTAAAGACTTCTCTACTCTAATGGAGGTGGTGGTTCTCTATTTCAATGGAGGTTGTACACAGCACTTTATATGACTCCTTTCACCATATGTATATTTTATGCTATCAACACATGGTTTCAATTATATATATATATATAATATATATATATATATATATATATCATTATGAATGAATTACAGGCATGATGTTTCACAAATCATGTCTTTAGATTTTTCTATTTCTTGACTTTATAAAATAAAATAGATTCAAACCTTCCCTCTTTGCTTTGTACCTTTAACCTATAATTCATTTTTGATAGATAATTTCTTGGCTTTTTTGCATTTAAACATTCTGTGATCTGTTTAGATACAAGTGATACAAATCTAGATGAATTGCTTTTGCTATACTGAAGATTTTCCCTTACATATGTTAGTGATCTTACAGCCATTCTGTCCTGTGCAGAGTGAGACTTGTAGCCATGTACCTATTAAAGCAAGTTAACCTGACTGTCTCCTAATCATACATTCTCTAAGTGTGGTTGTTTATAACACTTTTCTATGTGGCTTGATCCTCTGAGATTAAGACAGTTAAAACGACTTGATTTTTCCAGTAGCATGGTGCTCAGAATTCTTCACGCGGTCATCATCAAATGTCTGCTCCATTTGCCTCTCTACCATTATGGTGACACACTGGACCACTCTTGAACATGCAGGGTCTTCTGGTTCCTGCCTTTTTTCTGTACCATTGTTACTCTTAAGACATGTCAAATATTTTCTGTTTTCAATATATGTTTTACCAAATTTTTGTGCATTTCATACATCTTAATTATATTGAGACACCATTCTCTCATCTACACTCCCCATAGTGCCCCCCCCCATGAATTTCATGCAGTCTGTCATATATGTCATGGTTTAGCAGGTCAAGTTTGTGTCCTCAGATGTCTCTCAGTGTGATTTTATCCACTGGAGCCTGGTCAATCTACCTAATGTCACTCCCTTTAAGAAGACCAATTCTCTCCTTGTAGGGAAACCTAAGGAAAAAAAAAAAAAAAAGACCAACTCTCTCCCTCACCAGAGCTATAACAATAGGCTTCTCTCTTGAGCACTCTGCATAATATCTTAGTTTTTCCTTTTATGTTTTTGAAAAGACTACTTCCTTGACTTATTTTTCCTGGCCTTACACATCAAAAATCTGATCTCATTCTACACAATGACAGGGATACTTATTTATAAGCGAAAGGGTGCCCAGCCACCCATGCCAATGGAACACTATTTTCCCTTTATATAGGAAATTTTTCCTGTAAACACTGTTGCTTTTTCTGTTTCCCTAAAAGGAGCATCAAAACCATATTTATTTAAATGCAATTTTAATTTCAATCGAACCTTTCCATTGCCCCTCAAGCTCTCCATCTGTTGATCTGTTTTTCTTCATTAGTACATGAGCCACATCGGAGACAGTCACATTTCTACCTTAATCACTAAAATAAGGACAGAGACAGAGTGGATTCAATTTTTAAAATTGAGTTCTACTGTAAACTAATTATTTGAAGAATTAGGTTCTTAACATGTCAGATAGGAATGACAGATGCAATGGCATGTAGTAGCATTGTGAACAAGGGATGCAAAACTGATCTTAGGACTAAAAAAGTTAAATATACTTTGATTTAATATAATTTTGTGGCCCAATTTTGAAGTGCATATAAATTCAAATGTTATTCCTGATCTGCTCTAAGGTAATTAGAAGCGAGAAAAACAAAATATGGTAATCATATTTTAATATTTTATTATACTACATTCTTGAGTTTAACTTTAAATATGAAGAATTGTACTTAATCATGTGCTCAGGAAATGGACCAATAGAAAAATGTTGGGAAAAGGAGAACTTTACTAGACTTTCTAGGGTCTAGTCATCAAATTCCATGAAAAGACAGGGTTCAAATCATGCACAGCTTACCCTGCTTACTGTATCAGGTTGCACCTAGATCTATGCTGCCCTTGTGAGGCCAGGCCTGGTTGGAAAAGATAGTGAAGGTTTTCGGTGTTTAGGGAATTCACTGGTATTTGCTGAACAAAATCGGAAACACTGAATAACATGAAAAAGTTCTAACATGGACTCATGACTAATTCCATTTCCTTTTTAGTTTCCGTGTCTGCTGTATGTAGCCTTTTAAAAAAACCTTTTGCGTATTGTACCTTGAAACAGCCTACCCAAGCCTACCATCCTAAGATGATACTGGTCTTAATTTCCATTGCCTCATCGTTCAGCAGTGAAAAGAAGTCAAGAAGGAGATAAACAAATGAATGATTATGCAGAACCAGATGACAGAGAACTGCTATCTGTAATTTCTACCTCCCTCCCTTGGATGGAGGAAAACATCTATTAAGCTAAATAAATAAATAAAAATTTTCTGATGGAAAGACCAAAATATATGAAAAGTACATGTGGAAAGAAAAGGTCAATATTAAAACAAAGTTTTAATGTGCATTTATTTATTTGATACTAATTCTATAACAAACAGCAAGACAGTTATGGTTTGCTAAGTAATACATCAAATTATCTTTGTAACTCATCTCCCATCTTTATGGGAGATGTTTTATCATTATCATATATATTCCATTATAAAGATAATTACATAGCCTACATGGTCTAAGTAAAAAAACAAATTATCCAAAATTCAAATTGTTCTTGTTTGCTTTCAATTGCTATGACAAAACGCTGTGACCAAAACCAACTTGAAGAGGAAAGGGTTTATTTGGCTTACATCTCCCAGGTCACAGTTCATTACAAGGTAGGAACTCAGAGCAGGAACCTGGAGGCAGAAGCTGAAGCACAGGCCACAGAGGAACGCTGCTCACTGACTTGGTCCCCTGACCCATGCTTAGCCCGCTTTCTTATAAAAAAAGAACAACCTGCCAAGGGGTGCCACCACCCCCAGTGACTGGTTTCTCCAGCAAGGCCATACATTCTAAGACTTCGCAAAACAATGCCACCAGCAGGGGACAAATGTTCAAATACTTGGAGCGAATTCACATGAATTCTGTAACTCATGGATTTGCATTAGGATTTAAAAAAGAATGATGCCCTGAATTCTTTCAAATGGAAAGACTAGATAAGGAGCATCATGAATCTCTCTACATATGGAAAATAATGTTATTAAAAAGATTCTTAAGTTTTATTTTATTCGTATGAGTGTCTTGCCAACATATATGTGTACCATGTACATTTGTATGCCTGGTGTCAAGAAAAGGACATTGGATTCCCTAAAACTGGCATTAAGGATGGGTGTTAGCCATCATTTCAGTGCTGGGAACAATAATGGTTCTTTGGAAGAGCAGTAATTGCTCAACCCTGAGCCATTTCTCCAACCTTAAAATGATGTCTTTTAAAATGAAATGTACTCCTAAACATATATCAGAATTAACATACAGTTTATTCCTGGAGGACTAATTCTGGTACATGTATTATGTTTATATAGGCATATTTTGAAGTAATACAGTTGGGAAGGAACCACCACAACATAAGGACTGGGTCAAAGAAGAGACTGACATAGTTAAATTCTGCCCCAAACAATAAACTTTAGCAGAGAAAATCAAAAATCTTTAAAAAGACTGAGAAAGATGCAGGACACGTATGGCAGAATGCATTAACTGACATGGGGTGGGAGGAAGGGAAAGGGGAATATGTCTAAATTGAACTAAAAAACGATGTCTGAAATACACAAAACATCAATAAAAATATTATATTAAAAATAAAATGAAATGTAAATGCAAGTTATTATCACCTTATAAATAAAATGTAAGCCTCCTTGTAGATACCGAATCCTTAGAACTAAGCAGTGACCATCCATCAAGCAATTGTCAATTCTGAGGCAATCATTCTTTTATTTAAAAAAATATGTGTATGAATGTTTTGCTTAATTGTAAGTGCACGCATGTGTGCAATGCCCATGGAGGCCAGAACAGGATATCAGAGACCCTGGAATTGGAGTTCAGGGATAGTCCTTAGCTGCCACATGGGTGCTGGGAACAAAACTGGGTTCTCTGGAAGAGCAGTCAGTGCTCTTAAGTGTTGAGCCACCTGTGTAGCCTCAGAAACAAGTTCATTAAAGATGGCTCACTAAATTCTAACATATTTCTAATTTGTACTTAAATCACGATTGTTTCCAAAAATGGCCTTTGCCTAGACTAACCCTCCATTTGCTGCTGAAAATGTTATGAAGTTAATGATGTCAGTTACTCTGCATCGTAAAATTCTTGATTTGTTCAGCATAGAATATTTTAATGAGTTTAGTTGCCTCAAGCTGGAGAGATGGCCTAGCGGTTAGGAGTGCCGACGCTCTTGCAGAGGACCCGGGTTCGATCCCCAGCACCCACATGGCGGCCGAGAGCCGTCTGAAACTCCAATTCCAGGAGAACTCCAGTTCCAGGGGAATCCGACACCCTCTTCTGACCTCCGCAGCATTGCACGACACGGGTGCACAAACTTGCATGCAGACAGTACATTCATACACATACAGAAATAAATAAAATTAACAAAAAAAAATAAAAAAAAATAATAAAAAAGATAAAAGTGTGTTAAGGAATCCAGGATGATGAAGTATGCATCGTACAGCACTAATCATAGTGGTTTAATTAGGTGTTAATGTAGATTCTACTTTCATTGGAATTTAATGGTAGCTGAATATTTAAGTGTTCAGTTAACATTTTCCATCAACATAGTTCTAGTAAATAGAAATTACCTTCAATTCCAGAACTTAGACCTAAAGGAAAAAAAAATCCCATTTCTCAATGCTACATCTTATACCAAGCCATAGCATAGCAGGTGATGGGGTTAAAGTGTGACTAGCACAGTTATTTTTGTTTCCTTTATAATTTTTAATTTTTAATTTATGTGTTTGTGTATGTGTGTCTCTGTGATGCACACTTATGTACAGTATCGCAGAGGCCAGAAAAGGGTGGCAGATTCTCTAGAACTCTGTTACAGGCAACTGTGAGCTGCCCAAATGGAGAACTGGGAACCAGATTCCAGCCAAGTGCATCTATTTTATCTGCTAAGCCATCTCTCCCTAATACATCTTCTATTTATGACCAGCACTATAAAAACATTGGAAGGGAGGAGCTGGCATCTACTATAACTTTTGAAGACATCAAAAAGTCATCATGCCCATACTTTCAATTAATATTCTTTTGTGGGTTGATGACAATCAATATTCATTAATCTTTAATGATATGCCAGACGCTCTCTCAAGGAAGAAATGTTTAAAAATTATATTACAAACCTGCTATTACTTATACCTATTACATCATCAATGTAAGTCTTGAGAAACAAGGGGTTAATAAAGGTAATCAACACAGTACATGGATAAGCTGATATTTCAATACAACTATTTATTTCACAAGTTTCACATCTAGTTTCTCCAATGTCATTTATTCATACACTTTATTCATACACTTTCTAAAATTCATAGTCTTTATTCATACACTTTCTAAAAATCAGGAGATCTGGGGCTGGAGAGATGGCCTAGCAGTTAAGAGAACCGACTGCTCTTGCAGAGGACCCAGGTTCGATCCCCAGCACCCACATGGCCGCTGAGAATCGTCTTTAACTCTAGTTCCAGGGGAATCCAACACCTTCTTCTGACCTCTGCAGCAATGCATGACATGGGTGCACAAACCTACATACAGACAGTACATTCATACACAAAAAAATAAATAAAATTTTAAAAAATTTAAAAAAATCAGGGGATCCATCACTACTTCATACATCATCATCTAGAGAATGGAATATATCCTCAATTTAATAATTAAGCCAGTATGGTAGTCCAAATCACAGTATGGTTTATTTAAAATTTTTGACTTAAACTAAAAAGAATTTTGGGCATAGCAGAGCATGATAAGTAATGATATTCCTGGATAATAATCAAATAAGATGTAATACATATAAGTTTTTAAAAGACCCTCTATGTATTCAGGGGTCTGGAATTTAAATAAGTGTGAGAGTTTTCTAATGTTTCTAAAAAATGCATAAACTGAGTACTGCATGATAGAGTCTGAAACTTGATTGCTGGGAGGGGCAAGATCCTTAAACATATCTACAGAAAGGATGAAGGGATGCTTCATGCCAATGTCTTAGTGATACAACTTTCCAATGATGAGCCTGTAATTAACTTCATAGCTTGAAGTTCTGTTGTGTAGATTGCACAAGGGTTTGAACACCAAAGAGTTTAAAAATATCACTGAATATGGCCTGGGTAAGTTGGAATTATTCAGCTGAGGAAAAGTGTCTTTAAAGGTAAATACTATATATAAAAAATTTAAAACTCCAACTTAGAAGCAAGCTGGATATCTTCCTGATCCCACACTTTCCTAGTTTCCTTGTCATGAAGTCTGAGATCCCAAGACAATTGATTCATTCAATAGGTTACTAAAGTTTCCTTCATTCTCAGAAATTACCTTTCAATTGTATATACCTGGGGAAGACTGAAACTGCTATCCTTCATCCATAACATTTTGGTAACATCTAACACTAATTTGCCATTTATCTTGGGAGGAATATGGCAGAAGATTGGCAATAGTTACTGTTGCCAAGTTTTTAAAGGGATTACAGGGTTAATTTCTTTTGCACTCTTGGTTCTATTTCTTTCTTGTTGGTGCTATAAATTATCTTGACCCACTCAAAAGATGGAGTAAAGAGCTGAACAGCGACTTCACAAGTGAAGAAATAGAGATGGCTGACAAATGTCTTAAAAGGTGTTCAACATTGCTAATAATTGAGGAAATACAAATTAAAACCACTTTAAGATGTCACCTCACTCCGATAAGGCTGGCTAGGATCAAGAAAACAAATGATACCAAACGCTGGAGAGGATATGGGGAAAGGGGAACACTCATCCACTGCTGGTGGGAATGCAAAAGGGTACAACCATTATGGAAAGCAGTGTGGAGAACCTTAGAAGACTCAAAATGAGCCTACCACCTGAGCCAGCCATCTCACTTCTGGGTATATACACACAAGACTCATCCTACCACAAAGATACATGTACAGCCATGTTTATTGCAGCTCTCTTCACAATAGCGAAGAGCTGCAACCAACCCAACTGCCCCTCAACTGACAAGTGGGTAGAGAAAATGTGGTACAGCTCTGCTGTTAAAATATGAATCCCTAAACATGTTTCGGAACTAACCTATAGTTTATTTTCAGATGCCATAATTTTTGTATATTTGTGCCATGTATATATACATATTTTGGAGCAATACAAATTGGAAGGAACAACGAAAACAAAAAAGACCAGTTCAAAGACTGAAACAGTAAAGTTCTGCATCAAAAAACTTATAAAAGTCTGAGAAAAAGAAATGCGATGTGCTCTGGTCGGGTGGGGGCATGGAAGGGGGAATGGGTCTAAATTTGACTGAGAAATGTGTAATGAATCGCACAAAACTTCAATAAAAATGGGAAAAATAAAATGCATACGTATAATAAATTAATTTTAGTGAAAAATCATATTATATGTATTATATATATAATATATTATATATGTATATAACTATAATATACATAGTTTTCATCCCCACACAGGGAGGCAGGGGGAAAAGAAGGAGGAAAGTGGCACCAGAGGACAAAGCCTAGAAGCCCAGCACTGGACTTTCTCCAACAGGGTTACTCCCCATGAAGGTCTCATAATCTTCTGAACAAACATTGCCAACAATTGGAGACCTAGAATTCTAGCACACGAGCTTATGGGGGGATATTTCTCAATCAAATCATAACTCTTAATCAACAGAGATTTTCATCAAAATCTACCTTTGAAATTAGCTTATACACACATATGTACATATGCAGAAAAACAAATATATATCCCTCAATTCTGAAAGGAGTATGTGCCTATTCAAATCAATAAAACACACGAGACACAAAGCCGACCACCATACACAAGCCATACAACATACAACATACAACACACACACACACATGAAGATATTTCTTCATAAAACTTAAAGTGTGGGCTGTCTTTTAAAAATATTGAAATAATACTAATCTCTAGAACGTGTGAGAAAAATTGTTAATATAGATGAATATTCATATGGTAAATGCATAAGTAAGAACAACGTTCAGGAGAAGGGATGTGTATTCTTACCATCCCTTCTTTCACAAACCTCCTCTTCTCTCTAATGGATTGATTCACATCATGGTTAATTTGGTTTATTTTCAACTATGTAACAGAGCATAATTTTTTTTTGTTGTTTTATTCTTTTTTTTTTTTTTTTTTTTTCCTTTTGTTGGTCTTTTTGAGACAGGGTCTCCCTGTAAAGCCAGCTGTGTCTGGAACTCACTCTGTAGACCAAGGCTGGGCCTTGAACTCACAAAGATTGCCGCCTCTGCGTCCCAAGTGCTAGGATTAAGGCGTGCGCCACACTGGCCAGATTGTTTTTAATTCTTTCACTTGATAGTATTTGTTCAGTTTCAAAACCAGCTTGTTTATTTTTATTTCACTATACTCTATTACCATGTGAATGTCCAATGATTTTTCTAGTTCTTCTAAACTTTGATTAGATTTTATGTATTTCTATATGAAATCCTAGCAAAATGGTCTTGCTTTAAAGAAATTGAGAATACATTTATAAAATTTATATGAAAGCTCAAATGAATACTAATGACTAATACTTTTTTGTAAAATAATAAGGTTGGATTACTGATTTCAAGACTTCATAAAAATAAAAACTGAGGTGCTGGTGAAAGTAGTGATTATGTATACAACAAAATGAGAATAAAGAAACAGACAGGAAACATATATATGCATTTAATTTTTATCAAAGTTGTTGAAGTCAGTGAAGCATTGTAACAAAAAGTCACTCAAAATGAAAAATCAAACTGACACTATAATATATTTAGTTGGAAAGAAAGCAGAATATATTTGCAACCTCGAAGCGACATATATTTCTTTTTTTTTTAATTATTTATTTATTTTGGTGTATGAATGTACTGTCTGTATGCAGGTCTGTGCACCCGTGTCGTGCAATGCCGCGGAGGTCAGAAGAGGGTGTCCGATTCCCCTGGAACTGGAGTTCTCCTGGAATTGGAGTTACAGACGGTTCTCAGCCGCCATGTGGGTGCTGGGGATAGAACCCGGGTCCTCTGCAAGAGCGGTCGGTGCTCTTAACCACTAGGCCATCTCTCCAGCCTGCGACATATATTTCTTAGGGTACAAAAATCAGAAATGAAAACTGATAACTTTTGACCTGCTAATTACTAACAATAAAAACAAAATATTTATCATACACCTGGAAGTAAGGGAAGGGACTATTCATAAAATACACATTGGAGAAGTTATTGGAAGCCAGATTGCATAAACATTCTTTACCATTTACTTGTAAGAAGAGGGCACATCATAAACATGGCCAAGCTTTGAGCAGAAACTGTACAGACAGAATATGTAGAGATAGAAAGTGTGTGAAAATGATGACCAAACTTACTCTTCAGGACAACTGAAAACCTACTGAGACTGTGTTACACATACAATTTGTAGGAAGACCCAGTTTGAATTGGGGGATAGTTCTCAGCTAGTACTCTTCAAGGCGCCATGTGGGTGGGAGTCAGGGACTTCTCTGACTCTGCCCCAAGAGGAGCAGACAAAGGAGCCCAGGTGTATGATGCTAGGTGGGGCAGCAGCATGCAGTGGCAGGGAATTGGGGGTCTGTGATTGCTTACAAAAGCAGGCTGTAGCAGGCAATAAATTGAATTCTCCATTATCATCATTACAGAATTCCCAGCTGTCATTTTTTTTTTTTTGGCATGCATAAAGGCTGAAGCAGGCATGCATTTCATTTCTGTGACCAGTGGGTTGGACAGCAGTCCTTAGACCACCAATCTGAATAGCTGGTGTGGTGAAATGGATTGTGAGTGGACATAGGCTGAAGATAGGCCATCAGCCATCAGCCTGAAATTCCTGTCCAGGGGCCAGCAGTCTCTGGCCGCCAAGGGCGGGGACATTTCGTTGTCCCAGGATAAGTACCTGAGTCAGAAGTACCTCTCAGGTTGGGTTATGAAAGTAACCAACTGACCTCTACGTTGAGAGGTCAGTTCTCTACAGTGGCCATGGGTGGGCACTGTGCTCCCCCTTCCCTTAGCAGGGCCATGTTGTACCTGCTTGGGCCACGTTTTACCTGCTTGTGGCAAAGGAAACTTCCTACACCAATCAAAGTGCTAAACTTCAAAAGCTGGAGATTAGAAGCAAAGGGACGGACTGGAGCTGTGGTTAAAACAAGCAAGAAGAGAGAAAAAGGAATCAGGTACCAACTAGAGTAGATCATTCCAACTAGTGTAGACTTGCACTCATGCCAAAATGTAAACACACCCAAATCTATGCATACTAGACACATTTCTCCTACAGTTGTAGGAAAAAAGGTGGATGTAAAAATGTATCATTGTGTAACAACGTAAATGTGGCAGTGGGAATAGTCCTGACTATCCTATAAGAATTATGAATAATTACTTATTCTAATTTTTTTTTTTTTTGGTCTTTTCGAGACAGGGTCTCTCTGTAGCCCCAGCGGTCCTGGAATTCACTCTGTAGACCAGGCTGGCCTTGAACTCACAAAGATCTGCCTGCATTGCCTCCCAAGTGCTAGTATTAAAGGCGTTAAGTCCAGGTTTCAGGGCAGGAGGGAAGGCTTAGCAGTTAGGAGCACTGGTTACTCTTGCAAATGATCCTGGATCAATTCCTCAAATCCACATGCCAGCTAACAACCATCGCTCAGGTACTCCGAATCCAAGTGGAATCTCACCCACTCTTCTGACCTCCATGGGTATTGTAGGACATGGGTGCACTTTCATACATGCAGACAACAAACTCATATATATAAATTTAAAATATAATGAAATATTTTAAAGCTTTAGTTTACTTTTAAAGTTTTTCATGCTTACATAAAAGTTAGTTTAATCTTCTGTGAATCTGCATATTTATTTTCATTCATATGTATTTGGGTAGGAATAAAGATCTAGATCTGTGACCACATATATGTATTTTTATATAAGTACTTGGTGGCTAGGGAGATAGCATACATGGTAAAATGCTTGCTTATCAGTCATGAGGGCCTGAGTTTGGATTCCCAGCAACAATAGTCATACATGCGTAACTCTCACACAGGTTGTTGAGGTTGTGGGAGGACAGACATAGGCCAGTCTTTAGAGCTGATTAACCAGCCAATCTAGCCAATCAGTGAGCTCCAGGGTCAATGAGAAACACTTTTTAAAATTTTTTTTAATTTATTCTTGTATGTGTATGAATGTACTGTCTGCATGTAGGTTTGTGCACCCGTGTCAAGCAATGCCGCTGAGGTCAGAAGAGGGCGTCAGATTCCCCTGGAACTAGAATTAAAGATGGTTATTGGCTGCCATGTGGGTGTTGGGGATTGAACCAGGGTCCTCTGCAAGAGCAGTCAGTGCTCTTAACTACTAGGCCATCTATCCAGCCCCAAAGAGAAACTCTTAAGTCAAAAGATAAATTAGCAATAGCGGAAGTCAACTGATATCAAATTGTGGCATCTATGTTCACACATATGCATACATATACACATACATCATACATACACATACAAAAACAAAATAAGGTAAGTGTGGTGGTGCATGCATTTAATCCCAGCACTTCCACTCTGGAAGGGACAAAGAAAGGCAGGTGGACCTCCATGAGCTTTAGGACAACTTGGTCTACATAGTGAGTTCCAGTCCAACTGGGACTTAAGGGAGACCTTGTCTCAAAAGAAAGCCCAAAACTAAAACTAAATAAAATTTTATATAGATATTTTACTATCCAATTTTTATATTGTTTGGATTTTTAGCCATAAAAATTGTTACTTTAGAAATTAAAAAATAATGGGGCTGGAAGATGGCTCATGGATTAAGCACATCAGTTATGCATCTACACCTCCAGTTCCAGGAAAATCTGTCACCCTCTTTTGAGCTCTATGGGCATTGCACAGCATGGGTGCACTTACATACATACAGGCAAGACACTTATATACATATATAGGATGCTGCTATCAAGGGAGCTGCTGAGCTCCAGGCAATCAGACTGATGGTCTCACAGCTAAACATGCCCCACTGTTGATTACCCACGGAGTCATGGGGCTATGAGACTGTTGGTCTCATATCCAAAAACTCAGCTGTGGAACTGATGATTTCATAGCTAAAAATATTCAGCCGTGGAGCTGGTAACTCTTCAGGACCAACACCCAGCTGGAGGGCCAACTGGAGGGCTGATGGTACCACTGTCAATCTGGCTAAAAAGCATTTGCAGGCACTAAGGACCTAGCAATCACTTTAGTTATATGGCACAACTTGTAGAAAATCTGTTTATTCTATGTAACATATAGCTTATAGAGTTTGGGACAGACAGCCCCACATTGCATGGCATCCCCTCCTGGGAGCCAATCCTAGACCTCCATATCATCACAGATCATCCCAACTTGCTTACTTATGATTCTTAAGCATGCTGGCTGAAATGTTAGCCCATGCATGCCCAAGCTAGTGTCTGCCCACACTCATACACATGCAAAATAATAAAGCAAATATTTTAAAATAAGATATAAAAATGTAAATTTGCCTGAAGTATTTTAATGGATATAAATATACTGTGCTGGTATTATAGACATGTATGTTTCAGTGGGAAACACAAAGGAAACTGAGGGTAAAATTTACCTGATTTCTAGCAGACTTTCATCCCTCTAGGCAGTTTCAGATGTATCTTCTTGCCAACATATATTCTGTCATAGCTTCTAATATGGCTTGCTTTTGGCATGTTGTACTGCAGTGACATTCATTTTTTTAAGCTTAAACTAGCTCATCTGGATTGCTAGAGTAAATTTATGCCACTCATACTCGTTTTCGTTCTTTATTCTTATACTTTATTTTGGACAAGTCCCTTAGGAACCTCTGTGCTGCTGGAGACACTGGATGTGTTATCCGTATCAGCCCTTATGCCCTCTAGCCAGGTTGCTCAATCTTTGTAAGCTTTATTTTCATTATATGTAAAATGCAGATAATAACTTTGCCCCAAGAGCTAGAAGGAATGTAATTGATAAGCACTGGATCTTTTTGAAATTTTATATTAAAGAACTACAAATAGAGAACCAGGAAAGATTTAAAAGGGAAATAGAAATTATTGACCTTCATATCCTTCACTTACCAAATAAGTATCATGTATTTCAATAGAGATCCAGGCTGTAGAGTAACCAGACATGTCTTCATTGAAACCCCCTCCACCTGTACAAAATAGCTAATATAGTGACAAAGTGGGATGATGCCATATTAGTAATTTTCCCATTTATTCTGTTTGATGTAACACCAAATCTCAAGAGGGGGTGGATGGATAGGAGTGTATGGGACAAGAAATTTCTCTCTCTAGGAGCCGATCATTATAAAAACACCCAGTCACCAGCTGCCCTGGCACACTTCCCATGCTCTCCTTTGGCTCTTTGTCCAGATGTGCACAAATCACTACTAATGTCACCAAATATCTCACAAATATAAAAAATATTAAATAAAATTGTGTGTGTGTTTGTGTGTGTGTGTGTGTGTGTGTGTGTGTGTGTGTATGGGAATAAACTCAAGGGAAGAAAATAAACATCGGTTTTTTAATTACTGGGGCACTAATGAAGACAGTGAATCAAATGGAGACTTTGCTCTCAAAGTGTTATCATGCTAAACACAATAAACATGAAAGTTCCCAAAATAGCACTTCACAGCAAGTGGAGGAAAATGCCCTATAACAGTCCTTGAAAGAAGAAATACATTAGCGCTTTGCTTTATTGGTCCTAGTTGCAGGTTCCAATCTAATCTCCATAGAAATGGAATTCTGATTGTGCCTCAGAGATATCCCACAAGTACACTGTAATCCCAGTTTGGGAGAGAAGTTAAGTTAAATGAAATTCAGTTTACTCTCCTGTGACTGGTTACTGTCAGCCACTAGAAGGGACAAAATTCAAGATTTTTTAAAGTGGCCAGGATGGATTCTGAAATCTGAAATAAACTAAAAATGCTAATATTAGATATCTCACATGCTCTCTCTCTCTCCCCCTCCCTCCCTCTCCTGTTGTTTTATTTCTCCATTACTGTTTATATCCTTGCCAGTCTTCCCATTTTCCTGTCTCTATTCCTTCCTCTCCTCCCCTCCTTTCCAGGCAATATCTCATGACTATAATCCCACCACTTCGGAGGGTATGAGGATAGGTGTGAAGTAGAGACAAATATAGGAATTAAGCATAACTCTAAATGGGTTTCCTGTCCCTAGGATACTTAGTGATCTAACTTTGGGATTTTTTGTTGTTGTTGTTCTTTTTGAGACAGGGTCTCCCTATAGCTTCTGCTGTCCTGGAACTCACTGTATAGACCAAACTGGCCTTGAACTCACAGAGATCTATCTGCCTCTGCCTCCAGAGTGCTGGTATCAAAGGAGTGCACCACCACTCCCAGCTTAGAATTTTATTTTCTATTGATTTTTTCCCACTTCACGCAGCATATTTGATAATATTCAGATCCCCCAACCTGCACCCATCTTATAGCCCTCCACTGTATTTCATGAACTCTGTTATATTAATGTATATCAAGTCAAATTTATGTCCTAAATTATCTTTCCGTGTAAGTTTCTTTTTCAATAAACATTAAGCTCTTATGATTTCATTGTAAGAATAAATCACTTTTGGATTTGATAATTTCCATTTAAAAATATTTTATTACTTTTATGTTGTGTGTACGAGTGTGCCCTGCAATGCTAAGGGAGGTCAGAAAAAGGTGTTGGATCCCCTGAAATTGGAGTTACAGGTGGTTGTTAGTCACCATGTGAATGTTGGGAATTGAGCCTGGGTCCTCTCAAGAGCAGTCAGTGTTCTTATCTGCCATACGTGTTATATGTGTTATGCTCATTTGTATGTGAAAGCACATGAGTGTGTAGGAGCATGTGAAGACTAGAGGACAAATTAGGGCATGGTTTCTGACTGACATCCATCCAGCTCTTTGACACACATTCTGTCACTGTATTAGAGCTCACACTTTGGCTACTTTGGCTATGCTGGCTGGCTAGAAAGCTCAGTGATCCTCCAGTCTCCACATTGCTAAGGGTAGAGACATGCATCACCAAGGCCAGGTTTGATCTGGAGATCTGTCTCAGGTTGTTAGCTGCCATATGGGTACTGTGGTTAGAATTGGAGCTCTTTGTAAGAGCAGCCGGTGCTGCAGAACAGTTTCTTAACCACTGAACCATTTCTCCAGCTCCCATACAACAGTTCTTCCTTAAATTCAGACCCCCATCCACGCCCCCAGACCCCCTCATAGGACTTCATGCATTCTACCATGCTAAGTCCCATCCAGTCAAGCACGTGTAACCAGATAGTCTTTGGTGAATGTTCATCCACTGGAACATATCCAGCCTAACTGGAGATCTTAAGTAGGGTCTACTTTACTTCACTCAGTAGTAATTAGACTCCAACAGTTTCCCAGTTTGGGCTGGCCCACTGCCCATTTCCTTTACTCCACTCTGGGCCCTTGTCTGATTGACTTAGTATGGGTCTTATGCTCAACACCACCATTACCAAAGTTCACATGTGCTAGCTTCCAGGGGCCTGCTAGCCTGTTTCCCTATGTTTATGGACCATACCTGACTCTTAAAATCTTTTGGCCCTGGGACTGAAGAGATGGCCTAGTGGTTAAGAGCGCAGCCTTCCACTCTTACAGAGGACCCGGGTTCTAGCCCCAGCACCCACATGGCGGCCAAGAACCGTCTGAAACTCCAGTTCCAGGAGAACTCCAGTTCCAGGGAAATCCGACACTCTCTTCTGACCTCCGCGGCATTACACGACACAGGTGCACAAACTTGCATGCAGAGAGTACATTGATACACATACAGAAATAAATGCCTGGCATGATGGCTCACGCCTTTAAAAAAAATCTTTTGGCCCCATCTTCCTCAATACCTGAGTGGTGAGTAGGTAGGTTTTCAAAGACCTAGGAGTAGACATTTTTGAAATATACCTTTAATGTTTTTCAACTGAAAGAAAATAGTTTCTGCTACTTTCTCTGGGCATGCTTCTGAATGTCTGACAACTTCCTCAGCAGTAACATCATAAGACAGTAAGGATGAAGTTATAAATTATAAGAAGTGTTATAAGCTGAGCCTGGTGGTGCAGGCCTTTAATCCCAGCACTTGGGAGGCAGAGGCAATCAGATCTTTGTGAGTTCAAGGTCAGCCTGGTCTACAAAATGAGTTCCAGGACAGCCGGGGCTACAGGGAGACCCTGTCTGGAGAAGACAAAAAAAAAAAAGTGTTATAATGTTGGGGCTGGAGTGATGGCTCTGCAGGGGGAGCACTGACTGCTCTTGCAGAGGACCTGAGTTCAATATACAGCACCAACATCGTGGCTAAGAGCTGTCTTTAGGCCAGGTGTGGGGGCACACACCTTTAATCCCAGCATTTGGGAGGCAGGGGCAGGCAGATCTCTGTGAGTTCAAGGTCAGCCTGATCTAAGGAGGGAGTTCCAGGCCAGCTGGGGTTATAAGGAAACCCTGTCTCATAAGAAAAAAAAAAGTGTATAATGTATGTGAACCTTCTGGAGTCCTGGAGACACTCATACAACAGTCAACTACTATAGCTGTTTGCTCTTTGTCAGGGTCAGAATTGAAAACATGGAACAAATCTTCCAGGTGGCCATTTCATACCACTTGACTTAGGTTGCATTTATCTTTGGTTTAACCACACTGTTGGTTTCAGAAATTAGAGTCAAGAAAGACAAAGGCATAGAAACTGGGAGCTGTTCTACTTGAAACATAGGGACTTTTTCTCCTGAGATTCCCATGGCTAGCTTAGCTCCTTCCATTTCTGGGGTGTTGTTGTTGTCTCTGACTTGTGTCATAGTTAGCCTTTCTTGGAGCTCTTATAGAGACAGTCCATAACCAAGAAGAATGCTCCAGGATTGCTGGAGAAGGAAGAAACCATTCTCACAGAATAGGATGGTAATGCATGATTCCGTGATACATAGTGACTAGTGAATCAATGTTCTATTGCCTTTTCTACCTAGTAGACTACAACTAATGAAAGTAAACACATAGATTTCCTTGTTCAGGACATTAAAACACCAGTGCTTCATTCATAAAATTTCTAGAGTTGAAATGTGTGTATGTGCCACTTTTCTAACCAGATTGTAGTTTCAGGGAAGAATTTAAAGTATATCATGTTTTCCTGTTCTACCAAAATCAACCTAAAACACTTTATCTCAGAATTCTAAAGGACAAGATAAGGGAATATGTGAGCACTGGCAGAATAATCATCAAATTATTTGCATTTATAGTTTACCAAGGCATATCATAACTGTCTTACAGGGTACAGATTGAAAAGATTATATATTTCAGATAATGACATTTCTCAATCAAGGAAGAGTGAATGTAATCTGAGAAACACATTTAATGCCCTAACTCAAAAGAGTTTTCTGTGTCCATAATCATTTTACAAATTTGCAATTAAGAACAGTCTGTCATAGTTTATTATTCCAACCATTGTTGACCTATTATATCATTCTTTCCTGATACAGAGAGGTTTATTCAAATATTTGAGAGGAAAATAGGTTTGGTTGGATCAATCCTATAGTCTCTGACCAGTCTTGGCTTTGGGAAGTTCTTAGCTCTTTCAGAATTCCACACTTAGTTCTCCTTCTTAGGTTAGGTACATTCAAAGGAAAGAGATAAAACTGAAATGAGATTCCTGAGCTGAATGAAGTTGGTTATGAGGCCACCCATGGCAGTTGCTCATCAGAAGTCAAAAGTCAGCAAAGTAGACATTGTAGTTGGCTTAATGATGTCTCTGCCCATCTTTTATGAAATGTAATACATCTGTAAAACATATCCTATTTTTTCTCTATATGAGCTGGTACAAACAGTCATCATTCCTTGTGTTCAAATGGCAATACCTGCAAGGCAGGTGCTGTTTCCACTTAGTTTTACAGTAAATAACCACTACGGAGACATCAGAGTGACTATGTGATGATATGTCAGATTGGTATGCCCCTTATCCCAGTGGAATATCTTTAGTTACACCTAGAATCAAATAAAATTTCTTTTCAAACCATTTCATGCCCTTTTTTTTTGTCTTTTTGAGACATGGTCTCCCTGTAGCCCCAGCTGGCCTGGAACTCACTCTGTAGACCAGGCTGGCCTTGAACTCACAAAGATCTGCCTGCCTCTGCCTCCCAAGTGCTAGGATTAAAGGCATGCACCACCATGCCCAGCTTTGGGTTTTTTTGCTTTGTTTTGTTTTGTTTTGTTTTGTTTTGTTTTTTTGTCTTTTTGAGGAGATTGGTATGCCCGTTATCCCAGTGGAATATATTTAGTTACACCTAGGATCAAATCAAATTTCTTTTCAAACTATTTCATGCCCTTTCTTGAACCATGATTTCTACTTCTACAAAATGACCATTGGATCATAATTCTATAGTGCCATATATGTGTGCACACTTATTTTGAATAGGCAAGAAACAGGTTGGCAAACAATCTTGATAATACATACAGTAAGGAAGGTACTGTAATATTTGTACCAAGTATTATAACATAAGGAATTCTTTTATTTTAAGGTCCAAATATAGAGAGAGCATTTTATTTCAAAAGGTCTGTTTATAGACAGCATGACTCAACTCCCAGGGCCAAATTCTAAACCTTTTCATCACCACATCCCACCCTATGGGTGTGGCCAGGGAGGTCTTATTGAGCAAAATATTTCAGCACACACATTCCAAAAGAGTCCTGTCTACTTGTCAGTAAACAAATGAAAATGTGTTAACTATGTGTGAACCTAAGAGAAATGTTGTCACCAAAATAAAGCTGCAACCATAATCCCAATAAATTAATATTATTTTAAACATAGGAAAGCTTAATGCATGTAGGTTGACACCTATAGACCTAAGAAATCCAAGATCAAGAAAAATTCTTTATAATATAGATAAGAAACATGAAATAGTATAGGAAATTGTCTTCAGTAAAGGTTCCTTTATAGGAAGAGTGTCATATCACTTGTATTAAGTTCCAGTCTGGGAGAATTAATCCCTTTAAAATTTACAACTTGGTCATTTCCCTGCACTGCTAAAGCTGCAATTTAAATAATGTTTCTTTGTTTAGCACTGGGAGCTAACTGATAAAAAAATGGTGTGCTGGATATCTTTAGTGTCAACTTGACACATCTGGGTTGAGGGAGCCTCAATTGGGAAATTGGCTCCATTGGACTGGCTTGTGGCCATGTGTGTGGAGTATTGTCTTGATTGTTGGGCAATGTGGGAGGGTCCAGCCCACTATGGGTGGTGCCACCCTGGGCAGGTTGCTGTGTACTGTATAACAGGGCAGGCTAGGCATGGGCCAGGGGAGCAGGCCAGTAAGCAGCATTCCTCCATGGCCTGTGCCTCAGCTTCTGCTTCCAGGTTCCTGCCCTGAGTTCCTGCCTTTGGCTCCCTGAGTGATGAACTACAAGCCAGGAGCTGTAATCTGAATAAACCCTTTCCTCCCCAAGTTGGTGTTGGTCAGAGTGTTTTGTCACAGCAATTGAAACTACAACAGAAATTGGTACCAGAGAGTGGGGTATTGCCATGACAGACCTGACCGTGATGTTTTGGGGAAGAATTGTGGAAGCATTTGGAACTTTGGGCTAGAAAAATCATTGAATGCCTAAAGATCATTGCTGTGGAATTAGGAACAGTTTCACTGAAAGAGTTGTAGACAATAGAGGCCAGGCTTGTGAAGTTTCTAGTTTCAAAGGGAAGCAGAGATCCTGAGGACTGTTTAATCTATGGGCTCTGGTCAGCTGGGGCTGAAGAATCAGCTGTAAGTAACAAGAGACCAGAACCTGAAGTGAACCCTGTGCTTTACTGGGACAATTGATGCTGGTTAGCTGGGGCTGAAAAATCAGCTGTAAGTAACAAGAGACCAGCATCACTGTGGTGAAATCTTCTGGGAAGAATTTCTTCAGGGTCCGCACACAGAAGCTATGTTCCAGAAGGGGCCTGAGCCTCCATCTCAAGCCAGAAGCAGGACTTGGTAGTGTGTAAGAGTCTCCTATATGGTTCTGGTGTTGAAATTTGAGGGGGTCACAGAGAGCAGCTGAGGCTTGGCACTGTGAGAGGTCAGGAAAGACCATTGGTGGAAGTGCACCTCAGTTGCAGTGAAGACCCCAGGATTTCAGGAGTCATGAAGAGAAGCTGAGGCTTTGCACCAGGAGAGGTCAGAAGAGACCATTGGTGAAGATGCTGCCTCAGTTTCAGTGGCGACCCCAGCTTTTTGGAGATGCCAGGACCATGGGATAACCACTAAGAGCAGCAGCAGGTGTGGAATGGAGTCAGCCTGGGCCTGTGAGGTGAGCTGTGTGTGCCACGGACAGCATAGTCAGAGAAGGGGAGATGCTGAAACTCTTTGGAGCCCAGAAGATCATGAGTGAATCCCAGGTGTCCAGCCTTGAGCTACTTTGCTGGACTTAGGTTTTGCTTAGGTGTGCCTGATTCTTCCCTTTGAAATAAGACAGTACTTACTTATTTTGGATTTTACAGCAGCCCACAGTTAAGAGACTTTTAACAGATGGTGAACTTTTAAGCATTTGGACATTCTAAGGACTGTGGGGCTTTTAAGGTTGTACTGTCTTAGGTTGTGATTAATGTTAACATCTTACCTTGGGGAAGAGAACTGGAATGGTGGTGGTTTAATAGTGATGTGTTTTGTGTGTCAAGTTGACAAGGGGTCAATTGTGCTGGATAGCTTTAGTGTCAATTTGACACACTTGGGTTGAGGGAGCCTTAATTGGGGAATTGGCTCCATTGGAGTGGCCTGTGGGCACGTCTGTGGAGTATTGTCTTGATGGTCAAGCAGTGTGGGAGGGCCCAGCCCACAATGAGTAGTGCCACCCTGGGCAGGTTGTTGTGTACCATATAAGAGGGCAGGCTGGGCATGGGCCAGGGTAGCAAGCCAGTAAGCAGCATTCCTCCATGGCCTGTGCCTCAGCTCCTGCATCCAGGTTCCTGCCCTGAGTTCCTGCCTTGGGCTTCCCGAGTGATGAACTACAACCCAGGAGATGTGAGCTGAACAAACGCTTTCCTCCCCAAGTTGGTGTTGGCCAGAGTGTTTTGTCACAGCAATTGAAGACAAACTAGAACAAATGATATCTTTCTTCTCAAAGTTCACAATAAATACAGGAAGGAGAAACACTGATGTTGATTAACAGCATAATATGCCACAACTTAAAGTTAAAGTTTGCTTCAAGCCTTGTGGATCCACAGAGAAAATATTGTCCCTACCTGGGAGAGTCTGGAAATATTTTGCAAAGAGAAAACACCTGAGTTTTGAATGCTAAGTAGGCAATGTGTGTTATGAACTGCATAATAATTGGGCTTTGCCTACAGAAACTAGAGGCAAAAAAAGAAAAACACAGCAGAAATAGCAGCTCAAGACATAGACAGGCAAGAGTGTAAACTGGTGAGAAATGGCCAAAACTGAAAATTTTGGGTGAAGAAGGAAATATAACAAACTAAAAAATGCTAAGCATATTGTTTGGGTCTGAACTGTATCCTTAATTACCTAAGGACTTATGAAAGAGTCTGTGAAAGGGATTTTGGAAACTATAACTCAGAAAGATCATGTAATAGGTAGAACAATGTCTCAGTGTACTGTTCATATATTGACCCACATCTATATTGTAATGACAGAAAATGAATGTGTTACCTTACACAGCAAAACTGCCTTTGCATATAAGACTTGACTCATTCTAAAAATAGAGGAAGAGTTTCAGAAGACAAGAAATATAAACTGGCAAAAGCAAGAAGCTATCTCTCTAGTTCTGTTGACATAGGCACCTTAACCAGTGACACCAACTTCAGAGTTTCAACATCCAGAATAGTAATTGTAATAGTAATAGTGATTTTGTTTAAGGCATTAGGTTCCCACTAATTTGTTGTATATTTACTAAGAAAACCTGAAGCCAGATTTCATACAGAGATAAAATGTCTCTGAAGAGGATGTTCTCACTTATCTCTTCTTAATTAAATTCTTTCCCTCTTTTATAATCTAAGCCTTATCCAAATATGAGGTCTTATTATAATATAAGAAATACAAAAAATGTACAGAATTTGAAGCCAGCAGAACTTTGGTTAGGGTTTCAGATGCAATATTCATTCATTCTGCAAGCTTGGATCCAAAGGTTGAGCCTCACTCAGCATTGTCATCCCCTAGAGTGGAAAGATAATCATTGAGCAGCTATAAGAACTAGAAAAACCGGGGCTGGAGAGATGGCCTAGAGGTTAAGAGCGCCGACCGCTCTTGCAGAGGACCCAGGTTCAATCCCTAGCACCCACATGGCGGCCGAGAACCGTCTGAATACTCCAATTCCAGGAGAACTCCAGTTCCAGAAGAATCTGACACCCTCTTCTGACCTCCGCGGCATTGCATGACACGGGTGCACAAACTTGCATGCAGACAGTACATCATTCATACACATACAGAAATAAATAAAATTAATAAAAAAAATAAAAAAAGAACCAGAAAAACCAGTGTTCATGGTGACCATAGCACCACATCTGAATGGACATGCTTAGTGCTTATTAATTCTCACCTATCTTTTAAAGTCTAACAATGAAGTTAAGTATGAATATTTATGAAGAGATGATGGATAGATGAAAGATGATATATAGATGATAGATTAGATAGATAGATAGATAAATAGGTAGATGATAGATAGACAGATAAATACATATCCAGTCTGCTATTTCATACACTGAAAGGTTGATATAAATATCAGATGAATCACACTCAGATTTGAAAGGAGACCTGATATTGATGATAATAATACATTAGAAGAAAAATAATTTTCTACCTCCACAATCATACACATACACATACACAACAATGCTGTAAGTTACTGGACTGGATACCTCTTTATAAATAAATGCTACTATAGACATAGGGAAAGAAAATAAAACCAGTCTTTTCCTTCAACTGGAGCCATGCAAATACGTGGGGCAAACACACCCAATTCTAGTGAGACTTAATAGTGAGATCTACATTCTTCCATGAGAAGCTGGGATTTGTTTTTGTTTATTATGTTCAACCAACAGGGATTTGCTTTTAACTTCCCTTAGCTCTGTAACAATAACTTGGAAAATATTCTCAGTTTTTAATTAAAAGTCTCAAATTGCTGTCCCAGTTGAACAGCTGAGTTTTTTTTTTTTTTTTATCATGAATCAAAAGCAGGGTTGGGAATCTGACCTTAGCCCCAGGGTGTGTCTAGAGCACCAAATACAATATTTTTCAAGGGGCACTTTGTTTATCAAAGTTTAAATCCCTATGTGTTTGAGTTTTTGACTTTATGGAAAGAAAGCACATTAAAGCTATTTTGCTAATGATTTTTAAATGCTTGATTGATGGAACACTCTAACATTAATACAAATATGAAGAAGAAAATTCCTGGGTAAGTTGGTAGACATATCCAATCCCAGCACTTTCCTGGGACAAGAGGGATAGCTATAATTTTAAAGCCAGCTTGTGCTATATAGTGAGTTATAGACCAGCATGTGCTACATAACAAGACACTGTCTTTTTAAAAATTGTTGATATTAATGTACTACCACAGAATTATCTTTTATCACTTGTAATCAAGCTGAATATTGGTTTCTCATTTTAGTATTGAAAAATATGTAACTTTCTAATGTTTTAGAGAAAAGCTAAAATACTTATTGTTCCAAAATTACAAATGGCACAGAAAGCATTTTGTTCACCTGGATGGCCCTGAGTGGGGATTAAATTATGGCCAGTGTTCAGAAAGTCACAAGCTCTACCTTCAACTTTTCATGTATATTTTAGTGAATTTTTGTGCATTTCATACACCTTAATTTTATTTAGACTCCCCTCCCCAATCTCATCTCCTATATCCCCTATGGGATTTCATGTATTTTGTCATATATGTTGAAGCCATCAAGTCAAATTTGTATGCCCCAGATGTCCCTCCTGTGAGTTCATCCATGAAGTCTAGTCAGCCTATGTAAAGACACTCCCTTAAATAATATCCACTCTCCGTTACCCAGCATCAATCAGCTGCCAATTTTTCCTTGGCTAAAATTGTGGATTCTTGTCCTTTTCCCCAGTTCTATGCTGGGGATTTGTCTGGGTTGAGAATTACGTGGATCACATCGTGCATACTTTTAATCCCAGGACTCTGGCGGCAGAGGCATGTGGATCTCTGAATTCAAGTCCAGCCAGGTCTATATAGTGAGTTCCAGG
This sequence comes from Rhizomys pruinosus, assembly GCA_009823505.1. Taxonomy (NCBI): domain Eukaryota; kingdom Metazoa; phylum Chordata; class Mammalia; order Rodentia; family Spalacidae; genus Rhizomys; species Rhizomys pruinosus. The sequence goes on along the minus strand of VZQC01014635.1, from coordinate 743,962 downwards.
CTACAAGGAGACACTGTCCCCCTCAAAAAGAAAAAAAAACCCACACACACAAAAAGAGTATTACATGGGTCTTTTGCATTCTGTCACTATTACTCTAAGTTCATATGAGCAAGTTCCCAGGAGCTTGGAAGACTCTGTTTCCATTTAATGAACATAGATGCAAAAATTCTCAACAACATACTTGCAAACAATATACAGACACATATCAAAAAGATCATGCACCATGATCAAGTCAGTTTTATTCAAGAGGTGCAGGGAAGGTTCAATACGCATGTCAATAAATATCATGCATTGTATAAATGGGCTTAAAGAGACAAAACACATGATCATCTCAATGGATACAGAAAAGGCCTTTTACAAAATCCAACACGCATTTATGGTAAAAGGTCTTGAGCAAATTTGACTGGAGTGAACATACCTCAACATAATTAAATCTATATACATCAAACCATAGCCAACATCATTCTAAATAGAGAAACACTGGAAGCATTCCCTTTAAACTCAAGAATCAGACAAGACTGTATAACCGTCTTCACTTACTTTTCTTATACTGCTTGAAACTCTTAATAGAGCAATAAGACAAAAAAAAAAAGGAAATTAAATTGTACTAATTGGAAAAGTGGAGTCAAATTATCATTATTTACAGATGATATGATGTTACACATAAGAGATCCAAACAATTCACCGGACCAACAAAGCAGCGGGTTACAAAATCAATTTACAAAAATCAGTAGCCTTTCTATATAGCAATAACAAGCAACTGGAGAAACTTTTCATGCGAAGACCCTCATTCACAATAGCCTCAAAACATCTAGGAATAAACCTAACAAAAGACATTAAAGGTTACCACAATGAAAAATTTAAACTTTTGAAGAAAGTGACTAAGGAAGACATGAGGACATGTTAAGCCTTCATGTGCTCAACTTTTAATAAGATTTCCACATTAAAAAAAAATGAGAGAAAGATGCAGGGCGTTTATGGCAGAATGCATGATCTGGGGTGGGGTGGGGGAAGGGAAATGGGAATATGTTTCAATTGAACTGAAAAAATGATGTCTGAAATACACAAAACATCAATAAAAATATTATATTAAAAAAGATTTCAAATACTATTTGAAAACCCCCATATTTTACAAGCACCATTTTCTGCAATGTAATATTTATGGTTCATGGCAAAAATATTACATTTCATATTATCAATGTTCAACAACAATTATGGCCTATGTTTAGATGAGATTGGTGCAGTGTTCCAGGCTCTGAAAGCAATGATATGAACAATGCTAAAATAAATGGAATCTGTTAAAATAAGTTAGTTCCATTTTATAAATGAGAGGTCTTAACTAGGTGCCTTGGCCTCTTTTATTCTTTAAATACTGGATATTCCACAAAGCACATCCTTATAATGTATTAATGGTAAAAGTACAGATATTTTGGATTGTTTTTCTCTGCCTCTCATATGTTTAAGTGCAGCCTTATCTAAAACACTATACATGTTCATTTTTTTTCTGAGCATTCATACATTTCCTACAATGGTTCCTAGTAAAATTTAGATCCTTCCCCCCTGCCCCCAACACCCACTGGAACTCATGCATTGCACCATCCATGTTAAGTCTTACCCAGTCAAGCTTTTAAACCTAGAAGACCTTCAGTGGAAATCATCAACTGGAGCCTACTCAGCATATCTAGAAATCTTAAGTAGTGCAAACTCTTTCTCTCCAACCATAATCAGTCTCCCTTGCTCCACTTTGGGACCTTGTCTGATTGAGATCATATGCCTGATGCCAGCATGGTTTCACAGCAGAATTCTTTCAAACATTTAAAGAGGTCTTAAAACAATTACTAGTAAAACTGTTCAGAAGGAAACAAACAGAGGGAAATATCCCAAATTCCATCTATGAAGCCAGCATCACTCTAATACCAAAACCAGACAAAGATACAAGCAAAAAAGAAAACTGTGGACCCATCTCATTAATGAACATAGATGCAAAAATTCTCAACAAAATTCTTGCAAATCACATACAGACCCACATCAAAAAGATCATCCATCATGATCAAGTTGGATTCATACCAGAGATGCAGGGATGGTTCAACATACATAAATAATAAAACATATAAATTGACTGAAAGACAAAAACCACACAATCATTTCAATTGATACAGAAAAGCCTTTGACAAGATCCAGCATCCCCTAATTTTTAAAGTTCTAGAAGGAATTGGACTGAAGGGATAATTCCTCAATATGATCAATGCCATATATAGCAAACCCACTGCCAACATCATCCTAAATGGAGAAAAATTGGAAGCATTCCTCTTAAAGTTGGGAACCCAGCAAGGCTGACCCTTATTGCCACTCCTCTTAAACATAGTGCTTGAAACACTTGCTAGGGCAATAAGACAAGAGAAGGAAATTAAAGGAGTACTAATCAGAAAAGAGGAAGTTAACCTATCCCTTTTGCAGATGATATAATAGTTTACCCAAGGGATGCTAAAAACACCAGAAAATTCCTAGAAAAGATTAAGAGTTTCATTAAAGTGGCAGGATACAAAATTAACCTAGAAAAATCAGTAACCTTTCTTTACACCGACAATAAACAATTGGAGAAGGAATATAAGAAAACATTCCCACTCACAATAGCCTAAAAAATACCTAGGAACAAACCTAACCAAAGACACCAAATATCTGTACAACAAAAATTTTGAACCCCTGAAGGAGACTGAAGATGACATCAAATATGGTCATTTTCACAATACTGATTCTACTAATCTTTGAGCATGGTAGGTTTTTCTATCTTCTACTCTATTCATCTATTTCTTTCTTTAACGATTTGAAGTTTTCCTTGTAGATGCCTTTAATACTTTTGGTTAGGTTTATTCCTAAGTATTTTTGTGGTTATTGTGAATGTGATACTTTCCCTGTATACTTTTTCTGATTGCTTATTATTGCTTTAATAAGAGGCTACTGATATTTGTAATTTGATTTTGTAACCTGACACTTTACTGAAAATATTAATAATTTCTAAGAACTTTCTGGTTAGATTTTTGGATCTCATGTATATAATATCATATCATCTGCAAATAGAGATTATTTGACTTCTTCTTTGCCTATTAGTACTCCTTTAATTTCCTTGTCTTGTCATATTTCTCTTGCAAGGGTTTCAAGCACTGTATTGAAAATAAGTGGAAAAATAATGGACAGCCTTGTGTGGTTTATGATTTTATAGGGAGTGCTTCCAGTATTTTCTCCATTAGAAAGATTTTGGCTGTGAGTTTATTTTATTCTATGTACCTTTAATGATAGCAAGCTATGTTCCTTTCAGACAAAATGCTTCTAGGACTTTTACCTGAATGAGTGTTGGATTTTGTCAAAGGCCTTTTCTGCAGCTATTGGGTTGTATATGTGATTTTTGGCTTTAAGTCCATTTATATGTTTTATGACATTTATTGGCTTACATTTGTTGAACTACATTTGCGTCTCTGGAATAGCCTACCTTATCATGGTAGATGATCTTTTTGATATGCCGACACAAGTGGTTTGCAAATATTTTGTTGAGTATTTTTGCATCTATGTTTAAGTATTTTGTTGAGTATTTTTACATCTATATTTATTAAGGATATGGGCCTTTCTTTTTTTGTTGATCTTCACCTGGTTTAGGTATTAGAGTGATACTGGCTTCATAGAAGCTGCTTGGGAGTTCTCCCTCTGTTTTTATATTTTTGAGTAATTGAAGCAGTACTTTTTGTAGATCCTCTTTGAATGTCTGATAAAATTCTATTGTGAAGCCATATGGGCCTGGGCTTTTTTGAGTTGGTACATTTTGTATTACTGTTTCAATTTCTTTGTTATGGGTCTCTTTAAAGCTTTTGATCTCTTTTTGGTTTAACTTTGGTGGTACTCATCACTGTGTGAATTCATCTATTTCCTTTAGGTTTTCAAATTTAATGGAGTGTAGATTTTTTAAGTATTCGCTCATAATATTCTGGACTTTTTTGATGCCTGTTGTGATGTTTCCCCTCTTATCACTGATTTTTGTTAATTTGGATTTTCTCTTTCTTTCTTTTGGTTAACTGGGCTACAGATCTGTCTATCATGTTTAAAATGTCAAGGAACCATCTCTTAGACTCAGATTTTTGTATTGTTATCTTTGTTTCTATTTCATCAATTTATGCTCTGATTTTTGTTATTTCTTCTCATCTACTGATTTTGGGTTATTTTGTTCAGGCCTTTCCTGAGTCTTTTGTCTTTTATAAATACTCTTTCTGATTATTCAATGTAGGCACTAAGAGCTATAAATTTCCCTATTTGGGTGGCTTTTAAGGTGTCTCAGATGTTTTGTTGTGTTTTACTTTTCTATTCATTTAGTTACATGACTACTTTATTTCTTTCTTAATTTCTTCTTTCACCCATTCATCATTCAAGAGTGTGTTGCTTTAATCTCTTAACCGGCTTACTTCTTTCTATAAATTGATTCATTTTATTATAAGATATATTCAGATTAGATATAAAGATATTCAGATACTCTATACTATTATCACCAAAGGAGCGACAAAAATACATTGTATAATGTAAAAAAAATGGTAAATTATCATAGAAAATGTGCAAGTAATACAGTAACTCTGACTATAAGGTGGCCTGACATTTTTTGGACATGAGTATCTTTAGTAAGCGGTTTGTGTTTGAGAACTTCAAAGACATCTGAGTTAAGAATAAGCAACCTGCCTGAAACAGCTTCTTTCTTTTGACCTATGGTTTATTGGGCAAATAATAAAACCATTTTCTACCTTCTGATTCTATGTATTTATCAAAACCCATCTGTAGTTTTATGTAGAACTTTGGACTAGACTTGTAATAGCAACACCGCCATTCATTTTTATAATGATGTCTCTATTATTAAAGAATACATGAATGACCCCCTCTTAAATTCCTCCTTATATGACCTCTTCTTAGCAACACCAAAGCAATAGTGTCTACTCCATCAGAATTATCTGTCAGTGTTACTTCATTCCTTTCTGGGCACTGCATCTTATATTTATCAGGCACCAACTTTCTGGTAGGCACTTTATATGTATATTACCTCACTCAATCATGAAAATAAATTTCTCATTAAAAACATTTAGGCTGTGAATAAATCTCTCTGTTGCTACTATATGAATAGTAGCTTCCCTTTTTGTTAAGAGAGTAGTAATAAGGTTATTTGTAAGCATAAAATGACTGACAGTAAATTGGTGGAGTGCCTTACACTTAAAGCTTCCTGGGGTGTCTTCAGAAGCTTCCTAAGGGCTTAACCATCACAGTTTGAAGCAGCTCTCACTCCTCACGCTTGCTCTAGAAAGCTCTGTTCAGTTTCTCAGGCTTTCCCCTTGCAAGTATCCCTTTCTTTTATAAAATTGTTTGACTGCTAGATGGTTGACATTATGTTCCTTCTAATTTTTTTCTCTTTAAATCTTCGCTAAGAATCCTAATATGGTGGAATAGATTTATATTTTATGCGTTACTAATTGTGTCAATGTGTCATCAAACATAGAGAAAGCTGATTAAGCTCTCCTTGCCACAGATCCTTCCAAAATTTTATATGGTTTTTCAAATTAATGTTCTTGGTTATGCACTTTCCTGGCCCACTGGCTTTGCTATGTAAATAGTTATTATACTATATTATATATATATATTATATAATTACTATTATACTATACTATATATGGTTTCAAGGGCATTGCTTAAATTCATTAGTTTATTACAAATGTCCTTTTGTGCTGAACTGTTCTTATGGTCTGATATTTCATTGTGTCTGATAATTTTGTTTGTTTCAAAACATTTCCATCTATGGTATTTCATCTTTCCACATGTTCTTCCCTTTTCCTGAACTTCTCTACCATCACATTTAAATTTTCAGGAGACTTGGAAGTCTACAATAAATGTTTCAAAAGCATTCTGTATGTTGCACACATGGAAACACTTTCCATATTAAAGCTAAACGGAGTCTTGAATTATTCACTTACATATTTCCTGAGGCCAAAGAACTCTGTGGGTGAAGTAATTTTATCCTGATTGATTTTGGTTAGATCCTGATCTCTATTCCCTTCTGTAAATATCTATCTCCACTTGTACATCCTGAAGACACCACTACTCTAGTGCAAGACTAAAATTCCCTTTCCATACGAAATGGTATGCTCTTTCTATAAAAATTCTTACAAGTCACCACAGCATGGCTTTGGTTTTGTAAGGCAGAAGGCATTATACCTCCTTAGCACTTTATTCTCTTTCCCCCGCACCTTGCTAAACTGATGCCTTAAATCTCTAATCTCGAAGTCTGTCCTCCCTCACTGCCAGGGCTTTAGGACTAGGTTCTCATTTCTCTACATGAATTACTACCATATAAATATCTGAGTAACTCTGTTTTTGGTGTTGCCTTCTGTGCTGGATAGCTTTAGTGTCCACTTGACACACCTGGGTTGAGGGAGCCTCAATGGGGAATTATCACCATTAGACTGGCCTGTGGCCAAGTCTGTGGAGTATTGTCATGATCATTGAGTTATGTGGGAGGGCCCAGCCCACTGTGGTTACTGCCATCCCTGGAAAGGTTGCTATGTACAGTATAAGAAAGCAGGCTAAGCAAAGACCAGGGGAGCAAGCCAGTAAGCAGCGTTCCTCCATGGCCTGTGCTTCAGCTCCTGCCTCCAAGTTCCTGCCCTGATATCCTATGTTGGGCTCCCTCAGTGATGAACTGTGACCCAGGAGAGTGAGCCAAATAAACCTTTTTTTGTTTTGTTTTGAGTGTTTTGTCACAGCAATTGAAAGGAAGCTAGAACACCTTCTCTAACTTACATTCACGGGGCAGCCACTGAAAACTTCCTAAAGTACACAGAAAATGTGTTCATACTGCATCCCAAATGTCTTCTCCCATTGCCTTTAGAAATAGTTCAGATTGCTTACTGCAACTATCAAAATAATTGTCACCTGGAACATATTTAACTCACTTTCAATTTTATCTATTTCTTATATTAGTAAGTCAAAATTAGTTCCTTGCAGTTCCCACAAATGTCGCCTTATCACACCTCAGCTATCTGCCAGTCACCCATCCGCCTGTGGTGCTTTTTCCCTTCCTCCCGCCTTCATTATCTGTTGCTGTTTCTCTGTATCTCATTCAGACCCTTTCTTCTGGAAATCTTCCTGGGCCAACATCAGTGTTTTATTTTCCTCAAGAGTGGGTAGAACGTACTTCTTTTAAATATTCAATAAACTTATGCACAGTTATCAAACTACTACTATCCTAAAATCAACCATAATGCATAATCATTTACGACATAGAAAGGAATAAATAGTATAAAATCTGTAGTTCTTTTTTTTTTCTCCCAAAGAGCTGGCTTCCTAATACATTTCTGTATCTCAATAGAGTTGAGTAGTTCTGTTGCTTACCTTTTCTGTTTCTGTTTGTTGGTGTTTTTCTATTTCAGAAAAACTCCTGGTCCGGAACAGTTCACCAACTGTTTACGTAGACTTTAAATGGTAAGATGAGACAAGCAGCAGGATTTCTGGGCATAACTGCATTCCATTTTATGCCTAGTATTGTTTGTGGCCTTTAAATGTTTTATTTATTTTTATTAGTATGCATGTGACAGAGAAGGAGGAGGGAGAAGAGAGAGGATGTATATGTATTGCACAAAGAAGTTACAGAACAACTACTTTTGGGAGTGTGTTTTCTTGTACCGTGGAACCCAGAGATCCAACTCAGTTTGTAAAGATTGCACATGCCTTGACCTACTGAGCTATCTCACTGGCCTTGTTTCTTATATTTCATATTCCTCCACTTAATTTAATTGGAGATAGAGTTCTTTGATCTCTTCACATCTGTCTCTCTGTCTCTCCATGTCTCAGTCTCTCTCTCTCTCTCTCTCTCTCTCTCTCTCTCTCTCTCTCTCTCTCTGGGTGTGTGTGCTTTACAATCCAGACGTCTTTGTGATTTTATTACTTACAACCAAATGATTGACAGCTGGAAGGAATTTTCATAGCTGAATACACTGTATTTACATATGCATTTTTCCAAAAACTCGTGGCCTCTAAATTTCTCACTTTTAAAATTTTACAAAATTGTGTTCCAGAAAGTTGCTAAACTAATGCAATACTGTGCCAAGTCACCTGCCTCATGTGTGGCATTGCCTCATGATTTTTCTTTTCATAGAGACAACGGGCAGCAGTTTAACCATCACTACTCAAATATAATCATTATAACCACTTTTTAATATTAATCAACACTGACTCATTACCTTCTAAGGAACAGAAGGCCATAAGGCCCAACTTATGTTTAGATAAGATGGTGCTGATACACATATCCAATGTAGGGCAAGGCAGCTTAGCTGGACATCCAGAGACTTAGAGTCAGCCCCAAATGGCTAATATTAGATTTCCAGGTACCCCAAAGTATACAGTGATGTAATCTGTTACATAACTATTTCTGGCAAAATGCCACTTTGACCTTGATTCTACATTATTATGTCTTTGAAACCAAGGGAGAGTCCATTGCCCAGAGCAATTAAAGTATGGTGCATCTGCCTATGGCTCCACCCATCTCTCAGCAAATGTGCACTGGTTTTCCCAGTAATGTGCAGAAAATGTCTCATAAAGTAGATAATTTATGACCAGTTTAGGTCGTTAATCTTTCCAGAAAAAGTACCATTCTGAATAGCAGGCTAAACAGCAGAAGGCAAACAAGGAGAGTGTTATTATGAAAGTTGGGAAGAATTGCTTCATAGTAGAAAAGGTATTAGAAAAAAAGAGTGAGCAAGAAAAGGACATGACAGAAAGATGTCTGACTTCAGGAGCTTGACCGGATAAGGCTTATTTTGGATGTTGTGATGATGAGTTCTGACTGGGGGTAGAAGCATGGAGGGGACGGGGTTTGGTTGGGAACCATTGTATAAGATGTACATGTGCTTAAATAAATAAACAAACAAATAAATAAATAAATAGGAAACACAATGAAAATGAAGCTTAAATTTCATGTCCAATATGTACTGGAACCCAAATGTAATGCATCTCTGAACCTTTCATAGACTGATATCTAAGGAGACTTCATCTTGCACTTATTTCATTTGAAAGAATTTGAACGATAACTTTAAAGGACACTAACAAAGTCCATAAGTTTAAAGAATCTCTATTTGATGGATATTTTAGTGTACTGATTTAAAAATGTTTCCTTTATAAATGAAGAAATAATTTATGAATCCAAGGAACTTTTATGGTTCTGGCTGGTTTTGGCTGATGAATAAAGAAAATATTTTGTTTTAATTTTTAAATTTTGTTTATTATTTGCATTCATATTTGTATTTGTATGCATGTATTTTCTACGTTAGTCAAGCCATGAAATTTCCTGCAATAACTATGGAGGTCAGAAGAGGGCAGTGGATTTTCCTGGAACTGTAGTTACAGTCAGTTGTTAGTGGCCATCTGGGTGCTAGAGGAGCCAGTATTCTTAACTGCTGTGCCTACTTTCCAGTCCCAAATATATTTATATGAAAGGGATAGTAAGAATCACATGACAACTTTATACATATATTTGTTTTGGCAGAGTTTGAAAACTAATTTTCAATTTAAAGCAAAGTGTGACTAAATTTTAAGTGTCACTATATTCATACTTGAATTTTCTGAATGAAGTATACCATAAAATGTACTACATATAAAACAAATATGAAATAACAAACCGATTAGCTACTATACTAGTCTTTAAGCCAAGATTTAATATACATACACAGAGAAAGAAAAAGTTCGAAAGAAAATGAATGTTCTATGTATAATGAATTAGTTCCTTAATTTTGGTAAAAATACGAAGTTATTGTCCCATTTTATATACATGTATGTATAAAATTATCCTTACTAATTACTGGTTTTATAATTAGAAGTAAATAAGCTTTGTAAGTAATTTAATATTGATTTTTAAAATAATATCTTAATTTGCCTCTTGTTCCAACCCTGGATTTCTATGTGATCAGAAAAAAATCATGGACAAACATTTTAAACTGGAAAGATTAGATGTTCAACTTAAATACCAATAAGGAGACTTCAGTTAGTAATTAGTAATAATAATCAAGGCAGATTAATGACTGTCTCTGAAAGTTCATTGCTGTGGGCCATTAACCTTAGCATAGCAATTAACTCCCAAGGAAATTCTTGAGCTTCAGAGGTCATTTCTATGGTTAGAAATTGTTGAAAATGAAAAATCTAATAACACAATGTTCATTGTGGAGGAGGGAGATATGGGGTAGAGTAGAAGAGGAAGGGCAGGGTGGAATGAACAATATTGAGGATGCTTGAAAAAGCCATATGGATATGTACTTTTAGGCTTTCTAATAAAACTATGTACATAGTCTTATTGAAGGTTTCCAAACAAAGTGCCCAGAATCAAGTGTTGGATGCCTTCTTTCATATTGTTAAATAGGGGACCACAGAGTACACCCAAATAATATAAGCCTATCACAATTGTTATTTGCCTAGTAGAACTTGATGATGAGACATATTGATGAAGATGCCATAGACACTGGTCACAGAATACAGAAAAATCAATTGGTACTGACCTAGAAGCTTTTTCTCCCCATTTGACAGCTTTCACAATGCATACAGGCTGCTTATGGAGAAAAATGATGACCGTCTTCCCCAGCTGTGAGCCCTGGGAGATACAATAATGACTGGCATAGCAAGACCTGCCACTTGGTATGATGGGGGCATGAATGGAATCAGAGAAAATGAAAGCTTTCAAATTGGATTCAAAGCACATCCCACAGGAGGGCCCTTTTTGATGGTTCTCTAATGCTGGCCAAGAATCCATGCCTGAGGAGTTCGTAGGCCATAGGATAGAATCTATCACTCTTATTTTGCTAAAGGGGCAGAGGGTCAAGATATCTTTTAAATACTCTTCCCTATTCCCACACCTCCTTAAAGAAGCAGTAAATTAAGTGACATACAACTAGTCAAAGGTCAGGTGTGGATGAGCGTGGCAGCTAAGTGCCTAATGGGGTATCTATAAGATACACCTTCATCATAGAACTCAATGATTATCATGGAATAATGGAAAGAAAGATTGTAAGATCCAGAGATTTGATTAAATGTTGGAAATAGTGTCTTCTGGTTATTATGGAGTTACTGTACCCATGAACTGACAGCAGGTGTGGTTGCCTGCACAAGATCTGTACAAGATCTAGCCAGTCATCATTCCTGCTTGGAGTGAAGAAGGGCTCATGATGTCCTCCCCCAGCTAAGGAGAAAGTTGAGTACTTGTCTGTTTTTGTTTTAGTTGTTGTTTTATTTTGTTTTGTTTGAGACAGTATCTCCCTGTACTTATTATATAGGTTACGCTGGACCTGATTTCACAGAAATCTCCCTGCTTCTGCCTCCCAAGTAATAGAATTAAAGCTATGTATAACCATGCTCAGAATGAGAAGGTATTTTTGTAGTTGAGTGTCAGGGGAGGAAAATGACATGTTAGTTTGCTGATGGTCCAATGGGTGGCCCTATGCCCATGAACTTATAGATGGCATTAACTGAGATCAGTGGATTATAAAAAAAAATGAAGTTGGGAAAGGATTATTTGTAGGAAACAGGGACAATGTGTGGTAGATATTATGTGAATACTTATTGTTCATGTATAAAATTCTCAAAGACAAAAATGAAAAGTTTCCTTAGTAGTATAGTGTTATTGCTCAGCAGATGCTTGAAATGTTCAAAACATAGTAATTTCATCTTCACATAGAATAGTGTCCCACATTTTAAAACATAAAATTGTATAGAGTCACATTCATAGGAAATGGCATGTTTTATTAGAAAGGATGAATCCAACCATTATTGATGATGGCAGGCGGAGATTTTTTTTTTTACTAATAACTCTTAGATAGTAATGACTATAATGAATTATCTCAGGCTCCCAAAGTGGATGTTTTGCATTGCCTTTCTCCAAAATTTCCAAAAGGAAATAGAGATAAAAGGGCATCTGTGAAGAGTGGACCCATGGGCCTCACAATGGGTACCTCATCCCAGGAAGTAGAATTGATTTTCTCAAGGAGCCTTTCCCATTAGAGGAAGGGAGATGGAAACATATGTATTCTGGGAGTATTTCAGTAAGGTTACTTTTTAATGATGACTATGGGCCTCCCATTATGGCCTTTTATTCTAAAGGAGTACATTTATTATAATAGGTTTTTTTCTGACTCTATTGTTATATGATAATAGTTCAATCACAGGACTGAGAATTAAAGGGCTTCATAAGTAGAAAGATATTAACCATGAGATCTTGAAATTTGAGTACACAGTCATGATTAGATAAAACATTCATGAGTATTGGACAAAAGATAGCAATTTGTGTCTGGTATGCACAGGAATATACCCCAAAAGGAAAATTCGGGGTCTTTGCAGGGCAATTCTTGTTTCATCACCCCTATTGCACTCATTTTTTTTTTTTTTGCATTATGATCAACCTCACCTACTTTGAAAGGAAAACATTTTATTTATGTTTTGACTTGGAGTTTGCATTTGGCTAAAGTAATAAAATGAAAATGATAAATGCTAATTCTGAATAAAGAGTTTAACTAGTCATACATGTTTCTGCCTGGGCTTCTGTAATTTCCATGAGCAAAATATGCTTTTATAATACCCAGTGCCTTGAAGTAGGATGAAAAGCAAAATATATTAATACAGGAGCTCTGACATCAGCAATGGATTGTTCTACCAGGTGGATGTTGGCCAGGGGATCCAAGGCCCCACAAAAGGTAAGGGCTCCTTGCCTCTAAGTTGGGATACCTACAGGAGGAGAGGCAATAAGACCCTGCTGCCGAAGACCTGACGTTAACATGGGAGGGATGTATTGAGACCACACATGCAAGTGTACAGATGGCCTCTGGAATGCCAGAGAGTGTTACCAAAGGCCACTAAACCAATAAAGCAAATATGGGTCTCCCTGAGTCAAGCAAGACTCCACCGTCAGCACCAGCTACACCTCACCTGCCTGGAAATACTGTGCAGCAGAGGCAGCCATGTGCCTGTATATCCCAAATCTAATTGGCTATTGGCTCTCCCCTTGGAGAAATAACCCATGGCTGATGCCACAAGCTTACATCCTCTACAGGTTGTAGGGAAGATGTTATATAGCTCACAGTAAGACCTGTTAATTTAACAGGGGGGAAAAATGTAATTCCAGGGATTAACATAACCCAAACATTGTGTCTAAGCTAAAGTAACCTACCATATACTATTGTGCTGCTTAAATCCGTATATATCTAATTGCTTGTTTCTTCATTAGTAGGATCGGAAAGGTTATTCCTGGACAAAACTGTCCCGCCCATGAAAAGGAAACAGCCAGAATTTTTTTTTTTTTTCTCTATCCACTCGTCCAGAGAGAGTGGACTGTTTTTACTTCTCACCTGGTGCCTTTTCTAAGCCTAGGGAACAACTGCGGAAGAGGGGGTTGGTAGAATATAAGGGCTGTTTTTGGGGTGAATGGTGAAACTAACAGCAATGTAGTCTGGACAATCTATTTGATCAACTTGATTGAACACAATCACTGTCCACCCCCGCACTGGATGGGTGGGAGCTGTAGTGTTTGGGCACAACAGCCTGGCAGATAGTTTTGCATGAAGGATGCCTGTACTAATGGACTTATCACTTATTATGCTAAAATGAATAAAAAACTGAGAGAAGATGCAGGACATGTATATCGGCCAGAATGCGATGTCTAGGGATGGGGTGGGGGTGGGGGGGGGAGGGAAAGGAAATAAGCCTGAACTGAATTGGAAAAATGTATGAAATGCACAAAGCATCAATAAAAACTAATTAAAAAAAAAAAAAAGAAAAAGTAATAGAGATAAAGTATCTCAATACTCACAGGTATAAACCTGACCCAGCATAATCGAATATTTCCATGGAGAAACAAAATGCTGAGCTCAGCCCAGACATGGTCAGCCAGAGAGATCAGTGATGGATATACTAATAAAAACACTTTTTGTTTAAGTCATTAATATTTGGAAGTACTTTTAAATCAATCATCTAATCAACACAGAGTGTTTAATTTTGACCTAGGCATTGTATGAAATTACCAATTCTCAAATCCTGGTGGAGATAGGCTATGCAAGTGAATTTATGCTTTTTCTAGAAACCTCGTCTTGTACTGAGTCTTAGATATCTTCTATCTAGTACATTACAACTTTACCATCCATGTAGAAAATTTTCAGTACTTCAAAATGATGATCTACCTGGGTGGGGTATCACTTATCTTTAATCCCAATACTGGAAAGGTGGATGTCTGTGATATCAAGGGCAGTCTAGTCTACCTAAAGAGTTCCAGGTCAGCTGGGGATACAAGGAGATTCTGTCAAAAGAAGAAGAAGAAGAAGAAGAAGAAGAAGAAGAAGAAGAAGAAGAAGAAGGAGGAGGCTGTTTTTCTGGGTATGGTGTCACACTTCTTTAATCCCAGTAGTCTGGAGACAGAGGCAGGCATATTTTTGGTCTAAATAGGGGGTGCCAGTCTAGCTGTGGCTACCAGGAGACCCTGTATCAAAAGGATGAAAAAAATAAAAATAAAATGTAAAGGTGTTCTAAAATTGGTTCCCAGAGAGATAAGGCATATGTAGATTTCCTTTTCATTTTGATGAAGAACTGACAAATATAATATACATTTTTTTTAATTTTTATTGATGCTTTGTGCATTTCATACATTATTTTCCAATTCAGTTCAGGCACATTTCCCTTTCCCTTCTCCCCCACCCCCACCCCATCCCACATCATGCATTCTGCCATAACTGTCCTGCATCTTTCTCTCAGTTTTTTTTTTCGCTATTTTTTAGCTATAAGTGATAATCCATGAGTACAAGCATCCTTCGTGCAAAACCAATCTGCAGGCTGTTGTGCCCAAACCCCCACAGCCCCACCATCCAGTGGGGGGTGACGGGTTGTTTGTTCAATCAAGTTGATCAAATGAGTGTCCAGACTACATTGTTGTAGTTTCACCATTCGCCCCAATCGCAGCCCTTACATTCTACCACACCCCCTCTTCCACAGATTGTTCCCTAGGCTTAGAAAAGGGGCACAGGTGGATGAGAAGCAAAACAGTCCACTCTCTCTGGAGCTGTTGTCTTGGACTCTGGTCAATTCTGGCTGTTTCCTTTCATGGGCTGACAGTTTGTCCAGGAATAACCTTTCGATCCTACTAATGAAGCACAAGCAATTAGATATATAGGTATTTAAACAGCACTAATAGTTATGAGGTTCTTGGCTATAGACTACCTATTGTTTGGGATGATATGTTTAATCAATGTCCATGAATTACATTTTCCCCTGTCTAAATATGACAGGGTCTTTACTGTAGTGGGCTTTATAATCATCACTAACCTGTAGAGGATTTGTAAGCTTGTGGCATCATAATATCAAAATTTATATAAAAGGCGAAAATCCCCTGGAAGAATTAACAGTCATCTTGGTGGCCAAATGACCAAGAGAGGAGACAGAGTTCCCCAGTCTCAGGTGTCAGCACACACACCCAGAACAGCCACTTTGTGGAAATGGCAAGTTGAGACTTAAGCTGTGTCAGAAAATCCAGCTGAAGTAGACAAGGTAAATAAGTCAACATTCCTATTATGATTGGAAAATCCCTTAGCTTTCCAGCCTCACTTGTCATGTCAAAGACCAAGATAATCTGAATTTCAATGAAAAATGACAACTGCAGATGTCAACACTATGAAAGAGATGTAAGATTGTTATGTAAGATAGATGCTAATCTCAGATAGCTAAATATGCTTAAGTGAGATTTGATGAACATACTTGAAAGAAATGAAAAAGGAAATGAGTCAGAAAGAAATATAAATTTATACTTGACCCCTTCTCCACTACAAAAAGCTTAAAAGTTCAGTGATAGGCAGAAAAGGTAGGGAAGAGAAATTAATGAGTTAGAATGTAGAATCGTAGCCATTATATATACTGTCAAGAAAAGGAACCAGTGAACCACTAAAATAGACAGAATGGGGACCTATATGACTACAACAAATGACTCTTCAAATGGAAGAAGGGTGATTAAAAAATATCTTCAACCTTAAACTACTAAACACATAAAAAAATCACCAATATATATGAACATACATATTCAAGAAAATAGATTAATCCAATCAAATGTGGGGCAGTGACATCAAACTTTACTATTAAACATCTGAAAGTTAAACATAACACAACACAGAGAAGTGTAAGAAAATACACAGTCTTTTCACTTATTGTTAAAAAAAAATGAAAAATACACAGAACAAAAAAGCAGAGAAAGATGCAGAAAACTTACGGCAGAATGCAGGATGTGGGATGGGTAGGGGTGGGGGTGGCGGGGGGACTGAGGGGGCGGTGGGAAGGCGCTAGGGGATTCAATGCCTGAACTGAATGGAAAAATGTTGAGTGAAATATCACAAATGCTCTCAATAAAAAAGAACAAAAAAAATGACATCGTCTTGAAAAATAACCAGGGTGAGAATGCTTTTAAAGCACATATCCCAATTAAGTTCGCTGTTTATACTACTGTTCATTAGAGTTAAGAACTGTTGTCACCCTTTATAGAGAAAACACAGTTTGCAGATTAGCAACCATCCAACAATCTGTAGTCTATGCTCACAGCTTAGCTTGCATAATATGTATTGCTTAAAGCCTACATCCAATAGCTTGATGCTTTGTTAAATGACTTAAAAAGGGCCAATCACTGGGAAGCTGTCAACCATGAAAGGAGACAAACAACCTGAACAGACTGGAGTCCAAAATGACAACTCCAAAGAAATAGACTGTTTTATCTTCTCAACCCACTTGGACCCCTTTCCCAAAGCCCAGTGAACAAAACTGCTGGAAGAGGAGGCGTTGGTAGACTTGTAAGGGCTGTGGTAGCGATAGGGGTGAGAATCATGAGACTACGGGAATATAGTTGGACTCCTGATTGATTAACATGTATGTGCATTACAAGCTTCTCCCAATGTATGATACACCTTGGGTGTTCAAAATTTGAAATAGCATATGCAAAATGCACCAATTACCTGATTGTATGATCATAATGAGTGACATCAATAGCTCTCTGCATAAAAAACCTGTGTCTTTATGTGTACATCCTTAAAAATAAAAAAAAACATAAAAAAATAAAAAAAAGAATGAGTGCTATTTTTTTACAATATACATATAT
The DNA here is from genome assembly GCA_009823505.1 of Rhizomys pruinosus. Taxonomy (NCBI): domain Eukaryota; kingdom Metazoa; phylum Chordata; class Mammalia; order Rodentia; family Spalacidae; genus Rhizomys; species Rhizomys pruinosus. The sequence continues at coordinate 726,792 of VZQC01014635.1, read as the reverse complement.
TCTTATTCAGTTTTAAACATTTCATACAATAGATTTTAATTATATTTAGAATTCCTTCCTTAACTGCATTCCCCCATAGAACCTTCACCAGATTTCATGCATTCTGTCATATATGCTATAGGTTATCTGGTTAAGTTTGTATCCCCAGATGTCCCTCAGTATCAGTTCATGTGCTGGAGCCTGGTAAGCCTATTTAATATCACCCCCTTTAAGAAGCCCAACTCAGCTAGGTGTGGTGGCACACGCCTTTAATCCTAGCACTCGGGAGGCAGAGGCAGGCGGATCTTTGTGAGTTCAAGGACAGCCTGGTCTACAGAGTGAGTTCCAGGACAGCTGGGGCTACAGGGAGACCCTGTCTTGAAAAGACAAAAAAAAAAAAAGAAAAGAAATGTCTAATGAAGAAAGCAATCAAAGATTGAACATAGATCAATTAATCTGGAGAGAACAGTGCAAATAAAATAGCTATTCTCGGAAGGATGTACCCCAACCACGTCTGTGTCTTCTCTCCAGTTCTAGCCTCCCAAAAATAAGATGCATGATACATCAACCACCTTAATAGGGAGAATCATTTTCTCTTAAAATGTGAAGTAAACTAATACAATTGAAACTGATAAGTAAAGTGAGAGGGAACTGTGGAGAACAGGATTGAAGTTTTAATAGGTTATTTTTCTCTTTGTTTGATATTTAACCTGTGGAATATATCACAGCTATTAAGTGAACAAGAGAACACCTTTCACATTGTCAGTTACAGATGCAAGAGACATTATTGTATTTGAAATAATGGCTATACTCAAGAAAATTGATTAGTAAAAATATATTTAAGAATTTAAGAAAGAATCAATACTCCCAATTTTAGACAGGTATCTATCTACTATTTACCAAAAATGAGCATAAAAGTTATTTTTGAGCTAATGTCTTGTAGCTTGATTGCACTCTTTGTTTTACATGGAACAATCCAAGTAAATGTCCATTATTCAAATGTAGTTAATTTTAAGTACATATGTAATGCTTCAAAATGTACTTTTTCCAGTTCATGCTCATTCATATTCACCCTAATTATAAAAACAAACACTATAAAGCATTGCATGAAGTAAACAACAAGTAAAAAACTCTTTATTCATATTAAAACTGCTAGATAGATTTCTTACAATATTATTGAATATAGCATAAAATGAATTATTTTTGAGACAAGGTCTCCCTGTAGCCCCAGCTGTCCTGAAACTCACTCTGTAGACCAGGGTTGCTTTGAACTCATAGAGATCTGCCTGCCTCTGCCTTCCATGTGCTGGGATTAAAGGCGTGTGGCACCACACCAGGCTATGAATTGTTTTTCAAAGTAGTTCTGGAAACTGAACCTAGAGCCTCAGGCATGCCAGATCAATGAACTGAACATAGAGCCTCATACATGCCAGGTCAATGAGCTCTATACACAGCACTCAACTACTTTTTGTGAATAAGGGAATCACTAAGTTTCTGGGGGTGGTCTTTTACCTATAATTCAAAAGAATGTGAGTATAGAAAATAAACCCCAAAGGGGCTAAGCATGGTGATGCATGCCTTTTTCATAGTGAGAACGTGTGTCAAAACAAGAAGAATCAGAATCTCTCTAGAAGTCAAATTTCCATTTCTTTTGCAGGGATACGTTGAGGTGAATTTTTTGTATGTCATGTCCCTTAAAAATGGAGGTACTTAGTGATACATACATTGTTAAATGATCTCAAAATTGTGTGAATATCCTTGAATGTTGCATTACTTTTCCTGATGTTGTTGTAAAATACTGTGAAAAAGCCAAAATATCATATTTTTTAAAAGTAATTTATTTTAGCATGATTATTATTATTATTATTTTCTTTACATGTATGTGTGTATTGCTTGCATGTACCTAGCTGTACATATTACACAATACTCTCAGAGGTCATAAACAGTCATTGGAACCCCTGGAACTGGAGTAACAGATGATTGTTAGGTGCTCGGATTTGAAACTGGGTCCTAAGAGCAGGCAACTCTCCAGCCCCCAAATGAATTATTTTTAAACTATCTATAGTGAGGAGGAATAAATGAGAAGTATCACTCTTTCCCATCCAAATTTCGACCCATTTTTGTCTTTATTAACTATTTGACATTTAATCTCTTGATTATTGTTGCTCTTTACAAATATGACATTAATATTTTGCTTATATAAAATTATCATGAGGTATGTCTCAGCATAGTGTTTTTAAAATACTTTTTACTCAAAACAGCATGGGTGAACTTGATGAAATCTGTGCCTTAATTCCACCCTATAGGTATATATAATACAACTGCTTTTTTTGAGATTCATGGGTCAAAAATAAAAACCTAAAATAAAAAAAAGGGGGATATAGATAGATACGAAAACTTTTTGTCAAAAAACCTTGCAATCCAAATCTTAAAACTAACTATGGGAAAGGATTTGTATGTTCCAACAGGCCAGAGTATCACCAACTTAATGGCTGAGAAAGAAAATGCAGCTTTGCAGTGAGTAGGATGTACCAGAAAGTGCCAGCAGAAGGATTGACTCCTCTGGGCATTGAAGGGAAGAAATGCCTCAGATTGCTGCAGACATCAGGCCCCTCTCTGGATCCTACTAGTAACAACTATTTTTAATGAATCCTAATGAAGCTTACCTTCTAGGTGCCACAAAGGTTTTAATACAAGAGACTTTCTTAACTCCCCCCCATAGAATAAGGAGAAATATGATGATGATGAGGTCGTTCTCCAGCTGTAGATTGGAGCCAGCTGTTATAGAGGTATTCTCTTGTAAAATCAGTAAAACTGCCTTCTTTAATTGACTAATGGACATAGAAACTGTGAAAAGGATTATTCTCTATTCAGAACCAAATATAATGCTAAAGTCTCCTTAAGCTATGCACTTAAGCAAAATATATTAATACAGGAGCTCTGACATCAACAATGGATTATTCTACCAAGGAGATGTTGGCCAGGGGATCCAAGCCCCCACAAAAGGTAAAGGCTCCTTGCCTCCAAACTGGGATATCTGCAGGAAGAGAGGCGATAAGGCCCTGCTGTTGAAGACCTGATATAAACATGGGAAAGATGTATGGAGACCGCACTTGCAAGTATACAGATGGTCTCTGGAATGCCAGAGAGTGTTACCAAAGGCCACTAAACCAATAAAGCAAATATAGGTCTCCTTGAGTCAAGCAAGACTCCTCCGTCAGCACCAGCTACACCTCATCTGCCTGGAAATACTGTGCAGCAGTGGCAGCCATATGTCTGTATATCCCAAATCTAATTGGCTATTAGCTCTCTCCTTGGAGGAATAACCCACGGCTGATGCCACAAGCTTACATCCTCTAATGGTTAGGAGATGTTATAAACCACACGAAGACCCTGCCATACTTAACAGAAGAAAATGTAATTCATGAATTAACATACCATCCAAACATCTGTGTCTATACCAAAGTAACCTACCATAACAATTAGTACTGTTTAAATACCTATATATCTAATTGTGTGTGCTTCATTAGTAGGATCGAAAGGCTATATATTATACTGTTTAAATACCTATATATCTAATTGCATGTGCTTCATTAGTAGGATCGAAAGGTTATGCCTGGACAAGCTGGCAGCCCATGAAAGAAAACAGCCAGAATTGACTAGAGACCAAGACAACAGCTCCAGAGAAAGTAGACTGTTTTGCTTCTCATCCACCTGTGCCCCTTTTCTAAGCCTAGGGAACAATCTGCGGAAGAGGGGGCGTGGTAGAATGTAAGGGCTGCGATTGGGGTGAATGGTGAAACTACAACAATATAGACTGGACACTCATTTGATCAACTTGATTGAACATACAAGCCCCCCCTGCTGGATGGTGGGACCCATGAGCTGTGTGGGTTTGGGCACAACTGCTTGCAAATTGGTTTTACATGAAGGATGCTTGTACTCACAAATTATCACTTATTGTTAAAAAAAATGAAAACAAAACAAAACAAAAAAGCAGAGAAAGATGCAGAAAACTTACGGCAGAATGCATGATCTGGGATGGGTAGGGGTGGGGTGGGGGGAAGGGAAGGGGATATATGCCTGAACTGAATTGGAAAATGATGTATGAAATACACAAAGCATCAATAAAAAAATAAAAATAAAAAATAAATAAAAATAAAAAAATAAAAAATAAAATAAATAAAATATTTTTTACTAAACTGACATTTTCATATTTATTCCTAGACATTAAGATGATTTTTTTTAATTTTTATATTTTTCGCTTTCTGGTTTAATTATATTTTAGTGAATTCTTCTTTTTGCTCAACATAATAATTTTATTTGCTGAGGAAATTTATATCTTTAAAATCAGATAGTGAGGTTTTCATTTATTTGTAGTTTATTTTCATCTGTTTATTGGCATGTGGTATGAAACACAAACAGAAAGAATTGTTTAATTAGTAGCCATTTTCCCCAAATTTCATGTATTTCAGTGAGTGAAATGCTATTTTTATCATGTGTGTGATTTATTTATTTGCGTGAATCTAATTTCCTTATTCATGCTAATTTACTCTCTGGATTTCATGAAGCAATTAGACATCACATTAATTTAAAATATATTTATACTTTAAATTTCATCCAGTCTTAGAAATTGAGTCCTCATTATTTCTCCTTTATTAGATTAGCTTTCCTATTTTATTGGTTTAAAGAGCTTTCTGGATTTGTGTTACTTTGCATGATGAAATAAATCTTTGCCTTTCAGATTCACCAAAGTTGAGCATTAACTCTTGCCTTACACTGTGAAGGACTTGGAAATTACAATTCTTCATCTGAAAGTATTCATCTTTTATCCTCACATGTAATCAAAATCTGAATCTCACTTAGAACTTGTTTTAACTGAAATAAGTTTTTGTTTACTCTCAGAAACATAACTTCTTCATTTTTCACATATTATTTTGTAAACTCTTTAGGTTGGCTCAATTTCCTGTGAGACATATTTCAAAATTGTTAATCTGATTCTTTTTGTATAAAATTTCAGATGTAGCCAAATATGAGGGAGGCAGAGGTAGATAGATTTTATGAGTTCAAGGGTAGCCTTGTTTACTGGTATGTCCAGATGGGTGACGGGGAGACTTTGTCTCCAAAAGACACCCCCCCCACCAAAATATCATATGTATTCATGTATACTTATTCATGATCTTGGTGTTAGGATTCACAGTATGTCTTAGAAATCTGTAGGTAAATCTTCATTGTTTAAGTCTATTAAATATTTATTTGAAAGAAACATCACAGACTAGCCTCATTCATCCATCTTGAGAAAACATGTTGAGAATTTTTTTTTTATTTCTTCCAACATTCTCATTCAAACCCTTCTGTTTTCTATTAAAAAAAAAATCCTCAGATTGTGGTGTTCCTGTATTTAAAAAGTTCTCGTGTTGGTGCATGCCTTTAATCCCAGCACTCAGGAGTCAGAGGCAGGCAGATCTCTGTGAGTTCCAAGCCAGCATGGTCTACATAGCAAGCTCCAGGCCAGCTGGGACTAAAGGGAGACCCTGTCTCAAAAAGACCAAAAAACTCCTGTCTCGAAAAGACCAAATAAATACATAAATAAATAAATAAATAAATACCCTGTCTCGAAAAGACCAAAAAAATAAATTAAAAGACCAAAAAAAGAAAAAAAAAGTTCTCAATGTATAATAAGGCGTTAGAATCAAAAGATTATTTTTTTCTTTAATTATAGGAGTATTCTTATTTATTTTCTTTAATTATAGAAGTATTCTTATTTATTTTCTTTATCGGAGTATTCTTATTTATTTTCTTTAATTATAGTATTCTTATTTATTTTCTTTAATTATAGGAGTATTTTTATTTATTTTCTTTTTTAATTTTCTTTAATTATAGGAGTATTCTTATTTATTTTCTTTAATTATAGGAGTATTTTTATTTGTTTTCTTTTTTTCCCCTCATGATCACTTCACTCTTCCCTGAATTTGGCTTCAGGAACTAGAATGTTATGAAATTCTTTTGTTATACACTTTCTTATTTACATTTTCCAAAGTAACTTGTTTCTATAACCATTTTTATTGCATGTTTCTCATATTTAATACCTTACTATTATATTATTATTATTATTTTGACCTCCATGACTTATGTTTCATTTCTTTCGTGTGTGTGTGTATGTGTGTGTGTGTGTGTGTGTGTGTGTGTGTGTGTGTGATTCCCTTAGAACTGGAGTTAAAGATGGTTCTCAGCTGCCATGTGGGTGCTGGGGATCGAACCCGGGTCCTCTGCAAGAGCAGTCTGTGCTCTTAACCGCTAGGCTACCTCTCCAGCCCATGTTTCATTTCTTACACATCAGTTTGGTCTCAACTTATTTATCATGAACAACATTTTTTGTGGGGGGTTTTTTGTCCTAATAGTGTCATTACTGTAATTCTTTTATTGTAGTTAAATCTTATTCCACATATTTTGTGTTTCTATAAACCCCTTCATCAATTTACTGCTAATTTTTATCTGTTATTTTTCAGAAATACTTATCTGTTTTCCCTTTCTTTTTTGTTTTTATTTCCTTATAATGTTTTTTCCTTATATTATTTTTGTTTAGTGCCTTTTGTTTTATGCTGCTTCATAACTCAGCAGAATTAAATTTTAATTTAATTTAATTTTTATTTGTAACATACTTTCAGAATGAGACAAAAAGCTAATTCTACTCATGGAGACATTTCCCAGCAAGGTGTTTCAGCATAGAATGATTATTTTAGAATCCTTCATTCCCCAAAGACATAACACATATCTGTCTAGGTATAATTCTACATGAATTATCTGCAGTTCACTAAATGTCCTATGTTTATTCTTGAATGGAAGAGCCACTGGACTTTGGAGTCAAATTCCAAGGAACAGTTTTGAATCCTAGGATAATTTTGTTCCTCCTGAGGGAAGTGTTTCCATACCTAAATGTCTGTAGGGCTGAGCAGATGGCTCAGTGGGAAAAAGGGATCATTGAGCAAGCCAGATGACCTGAGTTTGGATGCCTGGAAACTTCTTAAAATCCAAACTCAGTAGTGGAAGCAACTGTAATCTCATGTATCATCTGAGTCCTTACTCTGACATGGCAGGTGAAGAAAGAAAAATCCCCCAACTCTTGGTCAGCTAGCCAGGATTAACACCTTTGTGAAAAAGAAACCTCGTCTCAAGGAAGATGGAAGTTGTGTACTGACATTCAAGGCTGTCCTCTGACCTTCACATGGGGAACATGAAGTCCTGTGCACACCCAACACACACACACTCATACACACACACACACACACACACACATACACGCACACATGCACACAACTGTGTGCATACATACATGTGTACATACATACATACACAGCTAACTAAATAAGTAAAAAAATAGTGGAAAAATGATAGATGCAAATTTTATACAAGTTTGAAGTACAATAAAACAAGTGTGAGAGCAGATATTTAAGAAAACAGATTTCAGAGAGTTGCCTGGTCAGTGTCCTTTGTCCAGACACCATCTTCTTTATCTATGTGCACTTGGTGGCATTTGGAAATTAACCTTCTGATCACAAATTCCTTCCTCCATTTTCTCTTTTCCTACCTAGGATTCATTTTAATCAGATGGTAATTAAAATAGGCACTGCATAACCAACCCACATTTCTGTAAGTAATTAAAGCTTCTAGAATCATGCATTTTCCCCTCCCAACTCTGTTAGAAGCAGTGTCAGGTAATTTGTATTTTTCCTTGCAGCAGAATTCTTGTAGTAATGGCTGGAGGTCCAATAAATATTTTGCAAATAACTTGTCTGGGCTTTGGATATAAGACAGAAGAAATTATATAACTGTTCATTTGTTTTGTTTTTCCCCTAGCTGCAAGCTCCTGATTCTAAAATTTGTCTGATTATGGAATAGAAGGGAGTTACATCTCTGAAGTCAGGTTACTGGCTACACTCTAACCAAGATGAGAGGGTTTTTTTTTATTATTTCCATTCATATTTCTTTTGCTTTCATAATACAGAACATGATGCAATTTTAAAAAATCCATGTCATGCAAACCAATAACTTTAGAAAAACTGTTTACCTACAGTACACTTCCTCAATTTCTATAATGCCATAATGTAATTATAGACCATCCACTTCCAACAGTAAAGTGTGAAGTAAAAGCACTTCTTAAGAAAGACTCCTGAGTAATCTCTTTGTGCATACATTAAACAACATACATGTGGAGCTATTTTATATGAAATGTTAAAAGTGAGTTTTCTTTCAAACAGGGTGCTCTATTTCCACAGCTGCTAGTGTCTCATTCTGCTTCCAAACTGAAGTTGCTTGAATGTCACTGGCATCCCCAAGCTTAGAGCATTAGATCACTAGCCAATTACAAGACCAGTAAACATAAGCTCTCCAAAATCTCACTACTTGGGAAACGGTGGCCTCTCAGCCACTGTTGCGATCTCTGGTGAACGGCACTATGCATCTGATGGCTATGAAATCTAATTTCATTACACTACTAATTTATAGGGAATGAAATTATAAACAAGGTGCTTACAGAGCATAATTTATAGCCCATGTAATTATATAGCTGTCAAAATAGTGCTGGCAGCTGAATTGTGCAGGAGAGGGCAGCACTTTTGCCTGGTCGACTGAGTTTGTTAATTGTCCACAGATGAAAATATTCTTTTGGGGGGGGTGTTACTGCAAGATCAGCAACTTTCTGTTTGGGGAGCCCAGCTAGAGCTGGTTCTAATTACCTGCCTGAATGGAATGTTACCTATTGTGTGTGAATACCTCCAGGTGGTAGAAAAATATTTCTCAACCCTGTTGGTCAATGGAGAAACATGATTTCAGTTTCCTGGCAGAAAGAAGGGGAACCTTAATAAATTGTACCATTATTTTGTCTCTATATTTAAGTATCTACCCATTATATACACTCATACTGAGGTATACATGACAAGTGTATTACTTGTAGAAAGATGACGTAGTATTTATCCAATGAAAAACTTTCCATTTCTTAATAAATGAGTACTCTATGCCCTGTTACAGGCATATCAGCTCTTATGGCTTATTAAAGAAAACATGCCCATGAGTAATCAAAAGCACTTGACTCATACCCTGCTTCTGGTGACCTTAGCCTATTTCCAAGGACAGATGTGAAAAGTAAGCCGAATGCCAGTAAGACAAAGATTTGTTTTTTGTTTTTTTTTGTTTTTTTTTTTTGGTCTTTTTGAGACAGGGTCT
>VZQC01014635.1:487383-703519 GCA_009823505.1 Rhizomys pruinosus | reverse complement strand
ATTTTTACTATTTAGTTTTCTAATCCATGAGCATGGGGTCCTTCCATCTTCTGGTTGTCTCTTCAATCTCCTTTCTTCAAAAAATTTAAATTTTTTCTTTAAGATACTTTAATGTCTTGGTCAGATTGTTCTGAGACTTCTTTTTTTTTTTTTTATTCTTTTGAGACCAGGGTCTCCCTGTCAGCCCCAAGTGTTCCTGAAACTCACTGTGTAGACCAGGCTGGCCTGAAACTCACAGAGATCCACCTGCCTCTAGCCTCCCAAGTTCTGAGGATTTAAATGGTGCGCTACACATACTGGCTAAATTTTTTGCTATTGCAAATTTGGAACAGTGTCCTGTACTCCTTTCTCCAAGTTGCTTTTATTGGCATAACAGAAAGGGTATTGATTTTTGTAGATTAATTTGTAAACCGCACTTACTGAAGCTGTTAATCATTTCTATGAATTTTTTTGGTGAAATATAAATTTTGGCAATCTCTTATGTATTACTATCATGTCGTCTGCAAAAAACGATAGTTTTGACCTCCTCTTCTAAAAATTGGGGATGTTGACCTGAACTTGCAAAACATTCTAATTGGGCAGTTGTTACCTGCACTTAAATACAATCTGTACCAGAGGATAAGGAAATGCTATTTATAATTACGACATGAATTTATAGCAACTTCAATCCAATGTCTAATAATTCAGTTGCAAGATACGTACCTGAGTTTGGGACTTAAGAGGTCCCCCAAGGAAGAAAACCAGCCACCAGGAATCCTGCTCAAGATAGGGGTCTTGCACATGCCTTTCTGATACATGTGGACGTTTGAGCTCTCCATTTACTTTAGGTTAAATGGAACCGAGAAGGAATGAAAGTGTTTATCTTACCTATTTTCAAAGAAATGCATACATCATTCTAATTTTTTTAGTTCTTTAAAAAATATTTTCTGGGGCTGGAGAGATGGCCTAGCGGTTAAGAGCGCCGACCGCTCTTACAGAGGACCCGGGTTCGATCCCCAGCACCCACATGGCGGCCGAGAACCGTCTGAAACTCCAATTCCAGGAGAACTCCAGTTCCAGGGGAATCCAAGACCCTCTTCTGATCTCAGCGGCATTGCACGACACTGGTGCACAGACTTGCATGCAGACAGTACATTCATACACATACAGAAATAAATAAAAATTAATAAAAAAATTAAAAAATATATTTTCTTCCAGCTCTGGAGAGGTGGATCAGTGGTTTAAGAGCAGTAGCTGCTCCTCCAAAATCTTGGCTTGAATTCTCAGCACACACATAGCAGCTAACATTCATCTATAACTCCAGTTTCAGGGGATCTGACACCCTCTCTGACTTCTGTGGACTTTTCACAGCATGGAAACACTTGTGAACATGCAGGCAACACACTCATACACATAAAATAAAACTTAAAACTTCTCTTTGCTTAATGTTTAACTTATTAATACAATGTTGAATTATTTCCATCTGGAAAGCTGAGGAAATTACCTAGAATTATGGAGTCTAAGCCAAAAACTTACATGGTAAGTTCTTTATTAGTTCTGGCACTCTTGAGCCTTTTCCTGAGTGAGGGTTATAGAGACAGTTATTCCTTGCTTATTTGTAATCCCTTTACTTAAAGGGAAAGGAGAAATAAGGATTTCCACTTAGGAACTGATTGTAATCAATGAAAATATTCCTTGAGGGGAAACAGTATATCATTGATATTCAGATTTATCATTGATAAGTCAACTCTATGGAAATACTAAATTCTAACTTGATGTCACAATGGCAGGGCAATAAGTTGACAGCAAGTGTTACAATGACCAGGAACCATAAGAAATCTGACAGGTTTAGAAAGAAAAAAAATAATAATCACATGAGAAAAAGAAAAGCAGAAGCAGCATCACTAAAGTGATCATCAGGAATCATGTGACTTTAATGTCCTTTCCAATACCGACATTGATCAGGAGTGTCTTGAGTGAGGGGACACATGAGGAAAAGCAGATTCCCAAATGTGAAACTCCCGTTCACTCTTTTGCAGTGGTGAATGCCAAGGAAGGGAATGGAACACAAGCACATGCAGCCATGAAAGAAGCAAAATCCTAACCTACAAGTAAAAGACAAGTGTTCTAGAGGGACATCCCGTTGTACACAGCACTTGAAGAGGATCTGCTTTTCTTTCACAGCACCACACTGTGGCTCATAACCATCCGTCGTTGTACACAGCACTTGAAGAGGATCTGCTTTTCTTTCACATCACCACACTGTGGCTCATAACCATCCGTCGTTGTACACAGCACTTGAAGAGGATCTGCTTTTCTTTCACAGCACCACACTGTGGCTCATAACCATCTGTCGTTGTACACAGCACTTGAAGAGGATCTGCTTTTCTTTCACATCACCACACTGTGGCTCATAACCATCTGTCGTTGTACACAGCACTTGAAGAGGATCTGCTTTTCTTTCACATCACCACACTGTGGCTCATAATAAATCCGTCGTTGTTAACAAGCACTTGACATGAAAGAGAAAATCCTGCCTATTTCAAGTTCACAGACACATGTTGCTCAGAACCATCTGCGTGTACACAGCACTTGAAGAGGATCTGCTTTTCTTTCACACACCACACTGTGGCTCATAACCATCGTCGTTGTACACAGCACTTGAAGAGGATCTGCTTTTCTTTCAACACACCACACTGTGGCTCATAACCATCCGTCGTTGTACACAGCACTTGAAGAGGATCTGCTTTTCTTTCACATCACCACAATCTGTGGCTCATAACCATCTGTCGTTGTACACAGCACTTGAAGAGGATCTGCTTTTCTTTCACATCACCACACTGTGGCTTCATAACCATCTCGTCGTTTGTACACGCACTTGATAGAGGATCTGCTTTTCTTTCACAGCACCACACTGTGACTCATAACCATCTGTCATTGTACACAGCACTTGAAGAGGCATCTGCTTTCTTTCACATTCACCAACAACTGTGGCTCATAACCATCTCCTCCTCGTCGTTGTACACAGCACTTGAAGAGGATCTGCTTTTCTTTCACATCACCACACTGTGGCTCATAACCATCCGTCGTTGTACACAGCACTTGAAGAGGATCTGCTTTTCTTTCACAGCACCACACTGTGACTCATAACCATCTGTCAGTTGTACACAGCACTTGAAGAGGATCTGCTTTTCTTTCACAGCACCACACTGTGGCTCATAACCATCTGTCGTATCTTCTGGCCTCCATAGCCAGATTAGACACACATGTGGTCCATATACATGCAAGCAAAGATACATACATACAGATGTGCATGCATGCATACATACAAGCAAACACTCCTATCATAAAATGTACAAATAAATAAATTCTTTTTTTCTTAAATTTTTTTTTATTTAATTTTATTTTATTTCTGGTATGTGTATGAATGTACTGTCTGCATGCAGGTTTGTGCACCCGTGTCGTGCAATACCGCGGAGGTCAGAAGAGGGTGTCGGATTCCCCTGGAACTGGAGTTCTCCTGGAATTGGAGTTTCAGACGGTTCTTGGCCGCCATGTGGGTGCTGGGGATCGAACCCGGGTCCTCTGTAAGAGCGGTCGGCGCTCTTAACCGCTAGGCCATCTCTCCAGTCCCAATAAATAAATCTTTTAAAAATATGCTATTGAGCCCTTGAAATGAGCAAGTACTCACCTGTCTGCACTCTGCACCAGAAAGAGAGACTCTGGGGCCTGGGTGTCTGGGCATTGGTTTACAAGGAAATCTAAAGTAAAGGATGGAAACAGAGAAGAAATGTCATCATTTTTATAGAGCACTATCTTCTTCATTAACCAAATCCAAGCTTCTTTTTTTTTATTTTTAATTTATTATTTTTATGTGTATGAGTGTACTGTCTGCATGTAGGTTGGTGCACCCATGTCATGCAATGCGGCGGAGGTCAGAAGAGGGTGTCAGATTCCCCTGGAACTGGAGTCAAAGATGATTCTTAGCAACCATGTGGGTGCTGGGAATCGAACCTGGGTCCTCTGCAAGAGCAGTAGGTGCTCTTAACCACTGAGCCATCTCTCCAGCCCCCCAAATCTAAGCTTCTAAGATATCTCACAGCTACAACCGAATAAAACTGGTAGTACTGAAAGTGAAGATTGTGCATACAATGGAAAAGAGATTGGCTGGTAAACAATTGATTATTTCCTTATAGATTTTCAGTAATTTTGATTATCCTTATACATTCATTTAATTCCTGCTGCTGGAGTGTGCAAATGAGGTTTCTGTGTGTGTGTGTGTGTGTGTGTGTGTGTTGTGTAGGTGTGTGAATTTTCACTTAAACTAATTCTAATATCTTATTGGTTCTCTTATTAATAAGTAAAATAAACTCTGATGTATATTCACTTAAAATTTGCATTAAAATCTTATATTTTTCTTTAAGCATTAAGAGTCTGCTTTTAAGTTACCTTAGAGATATAGGAGGAAGTCAAAGTTTATTAAACAATATAGCTATGTGGAAAAACTGAAGAAATTCAGTTTCGAACATAATATGTTGCTGCCAAACATTAATTACATTAATTAAGAAAGCCAGTGCCTGAGGCTTATGCTCAGTAATTGGTTAAACAGACACTAAGCTGTCTGTCCAGCCTGTGTGGATGGTATGAAAAACAAACAAGAATTAAAAAAATATAAAAAAATAGAATTCATATTACAGCTGCAGAAAAATAATTCTTTTACTGTCATTACTGTAAATTCCTACAGATTGTTTAATGAGGATAATTTAAAATTTTTATATTTACGTATTCCAATTATTATTTATACCATAGGACATGAAAACCCAATTACACAGGATTCATGCCATTATTATCAGAGAATTCTCCACTTGTAAAAATGTGTGAAATAAAATAACTCTTCCGTGGGCCACTATATATACTTGAATATGGTAGTTTTTCTAATCATGTATTATCATGTCCTGAATGGATGAAGATTAATATGGAGCAATTTATTACAAAATTATGTCCAACAATGTTTATATTTGTGCAGGACATCTTATATCATTTTAAAAGAAGGAAGCAAACAGATTAGATACTATCAAATTATAGTATTTTTGCAGTACACCTGTATTTTTAGCTGCCAATTCTACAGATAGAATTTGGCATGGCAAATTATCACATTTCACTGTGTATTTTCACCATGTCGCTTCATATTCCATTTTACTTTGCAATATTTACCCAACCAATCCTATAGTTAATGGATTGTCTTCCGACTTACAGATATAAATAAGCAATGCCAAATCTGGTAAAGTTTTTAACAAGATGAATAACTTATTTGCATTCAGAATTCCCTCAAGCTTCTCATTAGCAACCAAGACACCCCTCCTCATTGCTGTGTCACATCATGTTCTTCCTCCTCCTTAACTGTACCTTGCCTGCGCAGGTGCTGTTCATTTTAAACTACATACTTTCTTTCCATTTTAGCAGCTGAAATTCTCTGCGGGCTTCAAAATCCAGCGTAAGCCATTGCTTTAGTAATATATCCCTTCAAATTTTATGAGCTAGTAAAGACATATTTCTAAGTATTCTGATTAAATGTCACATAGCTACTCTGATTCCCCGTGTTACAAAATTCTTAACAGTAGAAATTGTATATTTTATTGTGTTGATGTCTTAGGAGATAAGGCAAAGGAATCATAATGGAGGTTAAAAATCGGTGCAGAATGGATATGAGAACCGATTCTGCATAGTCAAAGCTCTTTACTTCAAAGATGAATAAACCGAAGTTCAAGAATTAAGGTAAATTGCCCAATGTTATTTAAGGTAAACATCAACTCTGAAGTTTTTAGGTATGCCCAATATTCCTTTTGTTACATCAGTTTGCTTTATAACTGCTAGTTAAAGGATAAGATAATTTTGAGTGATAGGGACTAGATATAATCCAACTGTTATCAAAAGTTCAATGTAGGCACAATGCTGTTCCAAATATCATTATAGCTCTTCTCTAATGCTCTGTTTCACATTGCTCTGATGGTAATGACTGTAAGTAACTGGACACAGCTCAGTAGACTCTCTCTCTCCTTCAAAGTCTTTTAGCAGGTCTATTCTACAGAGTGGCTGGTGAGAAATTAGCTCACTAACAAAAATGAACTCACCCCAAGGCTGGCAACAGGTTTTATCCTCTTCCACCTCTGTGGTCCTTTCCACAACCTTGTCTCACAAGACAGCTTGCTTTTCCCAAACTGAATGGTCAAAGAAAAATTAGAGACACTGATAGCCATGTTGAAGTCATTGACATTTTAGAAGCTGACCTTGGAAGTGATTTCTTATAACTTCTGCTCTGTAATTTTATTTAACCGAAGCAAGAAGTCTAGTCCATACTAGAGTAGAGAGGAATACACAAGAAAAATGTATTAGACGTACAGATCTTTAGAGGGCACCTGAGGTCTGCTGAGAACACTATGTTTATAAAGAATTGAGTAATAAAAAAGTTATTCCTGAGCAAGTATCATTGCATTATCTTAATTTTTAATTAAGATTTATTTTAGAGTTAGGCAAGACACTTCATTAATCAAGTCAGCAAGTGACCAAATATGCACATATATTTCCCCGAGATGAGGTTGCACATACTACAAAGGCATTGTCTATGATTACTGTGATAATGGGCTGTGTGCATAACACAAAAAATCACACATCTTCTATAAGCTAAAAAAAAAATGTTTAGCTTACTAAATACTGATTCCTTATTTTTCAATGAAGTGCTTTAAAGAACTTTGGTTGATGATAAGCTCATGCTAATGATACATTTGAATACAAGAAATACAAGCAAAATTATAGTTGAAAAAATCCTGATTTATTCATCAGAAGGTAAAAATTTGGAGGACAAATAATGTGAGTATAAAATAAACTGTAGGAATCTCTTGGTAAAATGAAATATATCTGTGGGGACCTTCTCTTGCTTCTAAAAGAACTGATGTGAACTTAAATATATCATAGATATTTCCCATACTTCCATTGTTAAGAGAATGTGCTTGGAAGCCAACATAATACTATTGAAAAGAGTAATATTTCAAACTCTCTTTGTGACTTTGGTCTAGTGGCTTTATTGATTTGTATTTTAACTTCCCAAGGTATAAAGATGGTATAAAAATAGTGCCTATCTCAAAGTTTATTGTGCAAGTAATATAAGTGAAATATTTAGAATATACCTAACATGTAAGTACATAGAAATATATATTGTCTGGCCATGCCTGGTGGCACACACCTTTAATCCTAGCCACTTGGGAGGCAGAGGCAGGAGGATCTCTGTGAGTTCAAGGCTAGCCTGGTCTACAGAATGAGCTCCAGGCCAGCTGGAACTAAAGGGAGACCCTGACTCAAAAATAACAACAAAAAAAGAAATATATATTGTCTGTAAATAGACCTTCAACTGTATAACAAATCAAAACTTTAGTGAAATTTTCTTAGTATGTATGGTTGATGCATAGCCTAAGGTATAACATATTACTCCCATTATTTTTATAGAATAAATATAATGTATACATAATATTAAAATTAAAAAAAACATGTTCTGGGTATATGACTCAGTGAAGGAGGTTTAGCCTAGCATGCATGGGACCCTGGGTTCAAACTCAAGTATTGTACAATTACTAAAGAATAAAATTTATAAAATAGAATATTAGAAGATTGTGCTAGATATCCCACATATATGCTACGAATATGGCAGTAATGAAAATTTAAGTTGATTTATTTTCCATGGATTACCTTACTAGTTTAATATGACCTATCCTGATGTTATCTGATATCTAATATGTACATGAAATACAGTATTGTCTCACTGTACAAGTCTCAGATTTGAGTCATCCAGTGATAAGATACTGTGTTTAAGATCACACACTTTTTATTTTGAGGTAACAAATAGAATATAGACATAATATTCAACACAGAAGAATTGGCATCCATTTCCTGAAAAATTAACTGTCCAAATATTATAGAGAGCCAATGTGGAATCATAAAGGCTATTGCATAAATAGTCAAACATGTTTATTAAAGCTTATCTGAAGTATCTGTGCCAAAGAATCATGTTAAATTATCCAAAGTGAGAAATTACAGTTAGTTTCACACACAAATGCTGAGAATCTTGTGCAATCAGTATAAGAACCTTCACAAATGATCTGGTCATAAGGAGAGAGACAATAGCACTCACTAACAATGTGGGGGCTGGATGGAAGGTAAGAATCTGGAGTAAGATAAGATAGTTCCCTCATCTCAATAACTTCAAAAGCATTTGATAAGTGGATTAAATTCTCACTGTGCATCATATGCATGGTATTACTGGCTATCATCACTTGCTAATTTGAATATATTTGCCCATGTTTAGAAAAGAGTTTGGATATTTATCCACTATATAATTTATTACAGACTCATTTCATGTAACTCTTTTGTCAGAATCTTTCATGCGTCTTCGACAATAGATACATGATTGTCTTGTAAGTAATATATTAATCACTACACCATGTTCGGAATTAGAATCTGAATCTACAGGACAGGCACTATACAAAGAAGGAGCTGGAGTCTATTCAAAGGCATATCTTTCCCACCTTCGTTGATTTACTCACTGGGTATTTCTGTGAATCTCCTACCCATCCTGAAGGGTTCTAAATAAATACCTTAATGAATAACAGACGCCAAACACAGGGCCACGAGGGTCTGCAGGATCAGCACGCAGACTTTTCTCTTTGCCAATGACATTCAATCTCCATTTATCATTTTCTACTTGTGACCTTGGGTTTTGTTATGAAATGTCTCACATAGGCTCAGTATACTGATTGGTTGATTCCCAATTTGGTAGTGTTATTAGGAGGTTCTAGGAACTTCTGGAAGCTACATTCAGCCTAAGAAAGTATATCACAGGGTGTGGTTCTTTGGAGGGATCTTGCTCCTGGATTCATTTTTGAGTCTGTTTTCTATCTGATCTATAAGAATCTCTCCTAGCAAGTATTTCAAGCACTAAATTGAAGAGGAGTGGTGATAGTGGCCAGCCTTGCCATGTTCCTGCATTTAAGGGTGAGAAATCAAAATTAAAGGAGTACTAATCAGAAAAGAGGAAGTAAAACTATCCCTTTTTACAGGTGACATGATACTTTACGTAAGGAATGCTAAAAACTCCACCAGAAAACTCCTAGAAATGATTAAAAGTTTCAGTAAAGTGGAGGGATACAAAATAAACCTAGAAAAATCAGTAGTATTTCTTTACACCAACAATAAGCAACTGGAGAATGAATATAAGGAGACATAACCAATCATAATAGCCTCAAAAAATACCTGGGAATAAACCTAACCAAAGACACCAAAGACCTCTGCAACAAAAATTTTAAAACCCTGAAGAAGGAGATTGAAGATGACATCAAAAGATGGAAAGACCTCCCATGCTCATGGATTGGAAAAATTAGTATAGTAAAAATGTCTAATCTACCAAAATTAACATACAGATTCAATGCAATCCCAACCAAAATCTTCATGAGCTTTTTCACAGACTTGAAAAAAAAGATCCTTAAATTCATATGGATAAACAAAACAAAAAACCCACTAAATAGCTAAAACAACTCTGAGCAAAATAGTACAATACAGGGGGGATTACTTTACCAGACATCAAGCTATATTACAGGGCTATATTCATAAAGACAGCCAGGTACTGGAACAAAAACGGACCTATCAACCAATGGAACGAAATTGAAGATCCAACTTGAGCTCATCAATTTCAGCCACCTCATATTTGACAAAGGGGCAAAAAACCTCAATGGAGGAAAGATAGCATCTTCAGTAAATGGTGCTGGCAAAACTGGATCATCATTTGTAGAAGAACAAAATTAAACCCCTACATCTCGCCCTGTACAAAAATAAACTCCAAGTGGATCAAAGATCTCAACCTGAAACCCAAAACGCTGAAGGTGATAGAAGAAAAAGTTGGTAGCATTTGTATAAGAATAAAATTAAACCCCTACTTCTCACCCTGTACAAAAATCAACTCCAAATGGATCAAAGACCTCAATGTGAAACCCAAAACTCTGAAAGTCATAGAAGAAAAAGTTGGCAGCAACTTACAAGACATAGGTGTAGGAAAGGACTTTCTAAATCAGACAGCAACTGCACAAGAAATAAGGTCGACAATTGACAAGTGGGACCTTATTAAACTCAAAAGTTTCTGTACAGCAAAAGAATCAATCAGGGAAGTGAAGAGAAAACCCACAGAGTGGGAGGAAACCTTCACTGCTGATACATCTGACAAAGCATTAACTTCCAGAATATATAAACTACTCAAAAAACAAAGAAGAAAACAAATGACTCACTCAAAAGATGAAGTAAAGAGCTGAGCAGAGACTTCATAAGGGAGGAATTAGAGATGACTGAGAAGCATCTTAAAAGGTGTTCAATATCGCTACTAATTAAAGAAATGCAAATTAAAACCACTTTAAGATATCATCTCACCCAGATAAGACTGGCAAGGATCAAGAAAACAAATGACACCAAGTGCTGGCGAGGTTGTGGGGAAAGGGGAACACTCATCCACTGCTGGTGGAAATGCAAACTTGTACAACCACTGTGGAAAGCAGTATGGAGAACACTTAAAAGATTCAAAATGAGCCTACCACCTGACCCAGCCATACCACTTCTGGGAATATATCCATCAGACTCTTCCTACCACAGAGATACATGCACAGATATGTTTATTGCAACTCTCTTCACAATAGCAAAGAGCTGGAACCAACCTAAATGCCCCTCAGTGGACAAGAGGATAGAGAAAATGTGGTACATCTACACAATGGAGTTCTATGTAGCAGTAAAGAAAGATAATATCATGAAATTTGCAGGTAAATGGATGGGACTAGATGATCTTATGCTAAGTGAAGTAACACAATCCCAGAAAAACAAAAGACAAAAGGTATCCCTTGTCTGTGGATGCTAGCACCAAGTATCTAGTTGTAAGACAAACTGAACAACATCAATGTCATATTACTCATGATCTAAAGACAACTGTACTCTTGCATTGTGAATCCCTAATCAGGTCCTAGAGCTGACCTAACAATTATTTTAAGACTTTGGGTTTTTGGTACATGATGGAGGGTATGTGTGTATCTTTTAGAGTAATATGGGATTAAAATGGAAAGATGCAAATCAAGAAATATGATATGGAAATAACATATAGTTTGTTTCCAAAGGATACAATTTTAATATAGGTACAATGTAATAGGCTGGTTCAACTTAGCCTTTCTGGGTGCTTAATGATCATACTTAACACCCATACCAATTTGGCCTAGGGACCTAAGGGATAAATTTGTCCCTTGACCTCAGAGGTCAATCAAGTCTTAGGGGATTATGTATGGGGGCACCTCTTGAAATGTCCAGCAAATGAGGGTCACCAGTCTTCCTGTTCAGGGAGGTCTTGGAGAGCCCCTGATGGGACTTCAGCCAGTGTCCTGTCTACAGAGAGGAAAGTCTGCTCATGCTTCAGAACAGGAAGCCTGCTCTAGCAAGACCTGATTTTGTCCTTGAGTGGATGGAACTGGTAAATGAAAAGCTGAAAGGAGCAAGGGGCTTCCCCCCTCCCCCCCCAAAAAAAAAACCCAAGAGAGCCCTGAGAACCAGCTCCTCAACTGACCTTGAGAAAACAAAAATCTTGGTTAATCTGGGTTAACTGTGTCACCTTAAGCATCCAAAAGGAAAGTATGACCAGAAATAAATAATCAATAAGACCAGGGAAACTGTACTGCAGACATAGAACTTGAGATCTTAGTAAAAAGACAAAAGGAATAAAGAGAGACTAGTGTTGTTTGGCCTATCTCCAATTCTTACTGGCAAGTGCATCTACTCTGTGGCTGCCACTGCTTTTGGCACTCCTCAAAGACATGAAACACAGTTTTTTAACCTTCCAATATGGACCAAGGACTCACGTCTTTCTAAGAATCCTTTAAACCTTCAATGCCAGATGGGGACTACTGAGGCACCCAGCTTGTGGACTAAAGAGCTAAGAGGATGTCAACCTCCTCAGAATATAAACTGCCATTGTTGGATTACCTGGGCTGTATCATGGAGGCCAGAGCAGGGGGGATCAAGACAGGACACATGCTTACGGGACTTCATTTTGGGGGACCATGGGAGGGAAAGACCCCAATGTGGAACAAAAGTGCAGGATTGTTGGTTTTTGTGGGGTTGCCAAGGAGGAACTTTCGAGCACTTACTTAGGGAAAACATGACATCTTTTAGGAAAAAAAAATCCTCTAATTCAAGTGATATGTATATGTATATATGTATATATTTAGCAATACAAGTTGGAGAGAACAACAACAAAAGAACTGAAAAAAAGAACTCCGGAAAGACTCAGAAAAAGATGGAGGACATGTATGGCAGAGTGCAGGGACTCCATTGGGGTGGGGGACATGGAAAGGGAAGCAACTCTAGATTCAATTGAGAAATGATGTAGGACCTATGGAAAAAGTTTAATACTACTACTAATAATAATATTAATAATGATAAAATAGGGTGAAAAAATAATAAATATCTTTAAAAAAATAAAAGAAAAAGTTAGTAGCAACCTACAAGACATAGGTGTAAGAAAAGACTTTGTACATCAAACAGCAGCTGCGCAGGAAATAAAAGCTTTTGTACAGCTAAAAAATTAAACCCCTACCTCTCAACCTGTACAAAAATAAACTACAAGTGGATCAAAGATCTCAAACTAAAACCTGAAACCCTGAAGGTGATAGAAGGAAAAGTGGGCAACATCCTACAAGACATAGGTGTAGGAAAAGACTTTCTAAATCAAACAGCAGCTGCACAGGAAATAAGGACAACAGCTGACAAGTGGGACCTCATTAAACTCAAAAGCTTTTGTACAGCAAAGGAAACAGTCAAGGAAGTGAAAAAGAAAACCCACAGACTGGAAGGAAACCTTCACCACTGATACATCAGACAAAGCATTAACATCCAGAATATATAAGCTACTTAGAAAACAAAGGAGAAAACAAATGACCTACTGAAAAGATGGAGTAAAGAGCTGAACAGAGACTTCACCAGTAAGGAAGTAAAGATGGCTGAGAAACATCTTAAAAAGTGTTCAACATCATTAATAATTAAGGAAATTCAAAGTAAAGCACACTAAGGTATCATCTCACTCCAATAAGACTAGCCAAGATCAAGAAACCAAAAGACATCAAATGCTGAAAAGGCTGTGGGGAAAGGGGAACACTCATCCACTGCTGGTGGGAATGTAAACTCATACAACCACTGTGGAAAGCAATGTGGAGAACCCTTAAAAGATTCAAAATGAGCCTACCACCTGACCCAGCCATACAACTCCTGGGTATATACTCACAAGAGGCATCCTACTGAAAAGATAGATGCACAGCTATGTTTATTGCAGCTTTCTTCACAATAGCCTAGAGCTGGAACTAACCCAAATGCCCCTCAACAGATGACTGGATAACAAAAATGTGATACATCTACACAATGAAGTTCTATGTAGCAGTAAAGAAAGATGACATCATGAACTTTGCAGGTAAATGGATGGAATTCAAAGCCATTATGCAAAGTGAAGTAATACAGTCCCAGAAAAAAAAAAGGCAATGGGTTTCCCTCATTTGTGGATGCTAACACCAAATCCCCAGTTGTCAGGCAAACTGATCAACTATTATTATATTTCATTGTATCTGAAAGCAACTGTACTATTATATAATGCTATTATATATAATATTAATGGGTTCTAGAATTGACATATCACTTATATTCACACATTGTAATTACCATATATGTGTGGAAGATATGTATTCATATTCTAGAGTAATATAAAATTAAAGGGAGAAATGTGAATACCAAAACGTATTTAGGAATTAACATACAGTTTATTCCCAGAGATTATAATTTTGATACATATGTATTGTTTATATGGGCATAATTTGGATAAATACAAAGTTGAGGGAACACAAAAAAGTATTGATATCTTTATAGAATAATATCAGTATAACCCCTGAGTTATTGAAATATAATATATAGTTTACATTGTACACTTATTGCAAAATTTATATTAAATTTATATTAAAATTATATTAAATTTATATTATTTTATTCTCTTCTTCTGAGTATCACATCAGAAGCCAGGCCTTGTGCTCTCTGGTAAATTACTTTCCAATGCTGTGTCATGACAAATGCCCCATGGAGCTGAATGAGTCAGTAAAGACTATTTCTAGAATGAAAATAGTCATATTTCCACTCTATCCCACACTGGACCTGAATTACTGCCTTTATGGAGTTATCTGACAATACTATCCCTGTCCACCTCTAGGAGCAGTAGTCATATGGGTCTGCTTCAACAATCACCTTCTCTAATGTGTCTCTTCTTTAAACCATATTCACAAATATACATCTTTCTCTAAGCATAAAGATATTTTAAGTGTTTCTTTTCTTTTTGATGTGTGGCACTGAGAACTGAACCAAAACCCCTCAAACAGGCTAGGCAAAACCTCACCACTCAACCATATCTTTAGCCAAGATAGGCTCTGTAGTTGTCCTTCTTAAAATTGGTTACTTTCCAAAATTCAAACCATGATTATGAAGAGATGGCTTAGCAGTCAAGAGTTCTTGCAGAGGACCTGGGTTCAATTCCCACCATCCACATGGTGGCTAACAATGGTCCTTAACTCCAATTCCAGGGGATCCAACAACTTCTCACCTTTATGAGCATTGTACAACATGGGGGCATTAACATATTTGCAGGCAATACACTCATACAGTAAAATAAAACTAATAAATCAATTAAAAAAAGATAACATCAATGAGCTGGACATGTTGGCACAGGTCTTTTATCCCAGCACTTGGGGGTGTGAGGGGCTGAGGTGGGTGGATATCTGTGAGTTCAAGGCCAGTCTGGTCTACAAAGTGAGTTCCAGGAGAGCTGTGGCTACAGGGAGACCCTGTCTCAGAAATTTAAAAAAAGTAAAGATAACACATGGGGCTGGAGAGTTGGCTCAGCAGTTAAGAGTACTGCCTGCTCTTGTAGAATACCCTGGTTTGATTCCTAGCATGTATATGGTGGCTAACACCAATCCATAACTCCAGTTCACCTGACCTCTGTGGGTATTGCCTTACACTGGTCCATACATGCAGGCAATATAGTCGTACATAAAATAAAGATAAATGTTTTAAAATTTAAAAAATAAAATAAGAAATAAAACCCAAAACCTGTCACAAAGAATTCTATTAAGAGGCAAATGGGAGAATCCAGCTGTCTTCTATTCTGAAGGACATTAAAGACAATTGCAGGAATAAAATGGTGGCAGTCTTCTCATTAAGGTATTTTGGGGGAAGGGGATAGTTTTAAACTTTGAATTATTTAGGGGTTGGGGGAAATGATTCAGCAGTTAAGAGTACTTGCTACTCTTGCAGAGGACCTGGGTTCAATTCCCATCACCACATGGTGGCTAACAACCATCTGTAACTCCAGTTCAAGGGATCTGCTTCTCTTGTCTGTGTTCCACAGGTATTGCATGCATATAGTGCACTTAGGTACATGCAAGCAAAATATTCATACACATAAAATATAAAGAAATAAATCTGAAAATAAAGCTAAATTGACAAAATTGTTTTTAAGATTTTTTAAAAATTTAAACCTTATAAGCACCAGTTTTTGAAATGGAGTCAAACCAGGATGGGAAAGGAGGCCAGTGCAGGAAGATCAAGGTAGGACACATGCTTGCTGGACCACATTTGGGTGACCATGGGGGGGAGGACCCCAGCGTGGAGCACGGGGGCAGGATTGATGGTTGTTTGGGTTTGCCAAGGAGGAAACTTCAAACACTTCCATGGGGGAAAACATGACATCTTTTTGAAAAAAAAAAAAAAAAGAAAGAAGAATGAAAGAAAGAAGAAAGAAGAAAGAAAGAAAGAAGAAGAAAGAAATTCTCCAACTCAGGTATTATATATATATATATATATATATATATATAATATTATATATATGCAATACAAGTTGGAGGAAAAAATATATACTCTAAAAAAAAAGAAATCCTTATTTCAACAAAGAATCTGAGATCAATGGTAGCATCTCTTGGTTATAAAGTTAGTTGGAAGAAACACTTGGAAAATCAACTTTTAAAATGGTCATGATGACAGCCCCTTCCATGAGAGCTGTGTGTCTTTCTTTGAATTTCAAGTACACCATTACTAATTAGTAATAAAGTTTCCAACATTAATTTTTAGCAGTCACTTTTCCTCTAATGAACTATGATGTCTGTCCGCCTATAGGCGACTTCCTTTGCGAGGCTCTGGATCAATTACGAATAAGTGAATCATGTTGTGCAAGGCACTCACTTATTTGCTTTTAGGCTCTTTGTTGTAGTAAGGGTCCCAGCAGGAAGCAGCACACCAATACTAATGGGTAAGGAGACATTGGTAAATGTCCATTACAATGAGGTAGGATTCAAGTAAAACAAGAATGAATTGTACAAGGTCTTAATACTGTAATTAGTGGGTCACTCTTACACGCTGAGTCATAAAGCATAGACAGACTACTACTGAATCTTTCATAGGTTGGTAGCATAGAGTAGGCCATACCCGAGCCAATTTGCAGATGTAATGGAGTAGCACAGAGCCTAGAGGAAATGCATCCTGACTTCTGATCTCCTGCTTTTCACCACTATTGCTAAGTCTCATCCTATAGTCTAGCATCCCAGGAACACAATCTGGGATGAGGATGTTTGGGGCATGGGTCTTTATGGGCAAGCATGTGAACTACCATGGCAGGTTAAAATGTTTCTATCTGCCTCTAAGTCATATTAGAAAAATTCTCCCAAAAAAGAAATAAGCCTTATTTGACTTAGGAGTCCACAGAACAATGCATTTTCCCCTGATATACAGTAGCCACTAAATATTTGCTGATGAATAAGTAAAGACAAATTTTACTTTTAGTTTTCAATGTAATATGAGAGTTGTGATTCAAAATCAGAACAAAGTTATTTTCAAAAGAATTGATATTTGATCTTTCTATTGGTCATTCAGCTAAATATTATCTTACAGGTGAGAAAATAAATAACATTCCTTAAATTTATAGAAGGGATCTTTTGAGTAAAAGTACATTCTTTCCAATATTTCTTTAGTAGAAAAAAAGTGAACTTAGTCACCATGCAAAATAATTGATTGTTCAATTTATTTCACTTAATTTTTAGAACACGAAGTTTGACATTTGAATTAATTTTTACTTTTTATGTATGAGTGTTGAGAGTTTGGTTTGTATGTGCATAAGAACACTTGTACATGCTGTGCATGCAGAGCTCAGATGAGTGTAGGAAGCTTTCCTTTTGTGCTGAACATGGACCACGAGACCCTGCTAAGGGGAGGGGGACACAGCACCTACCAGCAGCTGCTGTAGGGACCTGGCCTCTTGGTGCAGAGACCCGCTGGCTACTTCCTGTAGCCCAGCCTGGATGGTAATTCCAACTCAGTCCCTTAATCTGGGCCCATGAAACACATGTTCCATACTTGACCATGACTTCCCACCTGCCCAGAGACTGCTGAGCCCTGGACAGGAATTTCCAGGCTGATAGCTGTTGGCCTATCTTCAGCCTATGTCTACTCACAACACCAGCTACCCAGATTGGTGGTCTACAAGGGGACCTCTTTTCAACCCATTGGCCACCTGAACAAAAGACAGGCCTGCCTTGGCCTGTATGCATGCAATAATTAATAAAATGAAGGTCAGGAATTCTGTGATGATGTTACTGGGAAATTCAATTTTATTCCTTGCTACAGCCTGCTTTTATCAACCAAATGACGTCAGTTCCTGGAGCCAATCATAGTCCCCCCAACTCTGCGCCACTGCACACCGTTGCCCCACCCAGCATCAAGCACCTAGGCCATGTAGTAGTTTGCTCCTCCTTGGGGTGGGGTCAGGGAAATGCCTTGACTCTCATCTCTCAGTGCTCTTGACTACTAAGCCCACTCTCCAGCCTCCAAACAGTATTTCATTAGATTTACCAGCTCAATGCTGTTGTCTTAAAATGATGCTTTTTCTACTCTCATTGCCTGAACATCAGAAAGCATCTTGTATATAATCCTGTCTAGAAAATTACCAACACAATTCCTGGTTGGTAATGCAAAGGTTTATGTTGATGATTTAATGTTTCTTATTGATTGTGACTCTTGGCTTGAAACTATGTATTCTGCACAGTCACACACCCAACGAACGGTAGGAAAAAGAGATTTTCATTTAAAATCTGTTTTGTTCTGCTGTCCTATGAAGACTCTCCATTGTTTTATATCTATCTATCTATCTATCTATCTATCTATCTAGCTAGCTAGCTAGCTAGCTATCATCTATCCAACAGACACACAGACACACAGACCATATATATATATATATATATACTATATATATAAATATATATATATAATATACTATATATATATATATTATATCTATATATAATGAGGGATTTCTAGCTGAAATTTGACATTGGACTTCAAGACAAGAGAGAACAGAAGAAAGGAAACAACTGCCCATTGGCAGCTTGATTTGCTTACTTACAGTTAAAAAATGAGCAAATACAGTCTATTTCCCTGAGAGTAGGCACTGGATTTTAAATCCCTTTAAAATTCCTCGGCTGGAGAATGGCCTGCGTTAAGAGCGCTGACCTCTAAGAGAGGACCGGGTTCGATCCCCAGCACCCACATGGCGGCCGAGAGCCGTCTGAAACTCCAATTCCAGGAGAACTCCAGTTCCAGGGGAATCCAGAGACCCTCTTCTGACCTCCGCGGCATTGCCGAAACACGGGTGCGCAAACTTGCATGCAGACAGTACATTCATACACAAACAGAAATAAATAAAAATTAAAAAAACAACTTTTTTTCTTCTAAATTAAAAAAAAAATAAAAGTCCTTTCTGTGAATTTTCTAATTACAGCATCTTGTCATATTACTTATCCTTTCTGATTCCCCAGATTTATAATCTGAATATTAACACACCTTTGTTGTGGAGAATGAATAATTACAAGTACAAAAGATAAAATAGTTTTCAGTTTACAGAAGTGGAAGTTGTTTATGTCTGATACAATTTAAAAGGAGTTTCTTAGAACTGATATGTTTTATTTAAGGGCTTGTCAGGATTATTGATGGACATGGTTGAATATTTAGGACCTGGACCAGTTTCAGTTAGCGTTAATTGTAACCCAGCTTCAGTTATTTTCTGGTACACATATAAATCCTGATTCCCAGCCACTTTTCTTTTCCATTGGCATGTGACTTTTTGACTCTGCCTTTAGGAACTTGCCTCTTCTCTCACCTGGGTATTAGTAGAAATTATTAAGCTAACTTTGTTTCTGTCTCTGAAGGTCTATGATCCCTGTATTCAGGTCAGTTAATTTATTTGCCTCTAACAAACTTGCAAATCTGATTACTTTACTGATTCTTGACTTGATATAAACATTTGGTAAGAATGTATAGATATATTTCAAATGATGGTTTTGGTTGCAATATGAGGAAGTAAGATATTGGTCCCCTGGGCACTAAATGAGATACAAGTTCATTTCAATTGATGAGTCACTAGTGTGTGCTCAAATATACAGAGAAAGAAGACAAGGTCAAATAAGATGCCTTCAGAATTGTTGCAGTTTAGTACACTGGCATATTCTTAAAAATTAATTGGAAGGCGAATGTGGTGGTACACACCTTTAATCCCAGCACTTGGTTAACGGAGGCAGGCAGATTTCTGTGAGTTCAAGGCCAGCCTGGTCTACTAGTGAGTTCTAGGCCAGCTGGGACTAAAGGGAGACCCTGTCTCAAAAAGACCAAAAAAAAATGTAATTGGAAAGAAGTCCCCAGTAACAGAAGAAAAATGAGTACACTGATGACAGACGATACAAAGGGCATGAGTGTTCAAAGTGTGAGTACACTGACAGTACAGATTATAAAAAGGGCATGAGTTTTCAAAGCGTGGAGTGCTAAAAGCTTTAAAATCAAGGTCGGGTGAACACATGCTCATGCATGTAGCCTACAGAATGTTAAAAACTCATAAGAAAAGGCATAAAGAAATTGTGTGTAAGACTTGTTAGTAACGCAACGGGGGCAGTTCTATCCTGCTTTTTCAGCAAGCTCTGCAGGGAAGGCCATCAAAGGAAACAGGTGGCAGCTGAGAGGAAACGTATAGTCCAGAAACAGGCTCTCCTTAAAAGCTAGGCAAATAGTAGAGAATGCTAGCACATTCGTTAGTAAATTCTATAAAGTCGAAAATGAGATTTCAGAAAGAAAGATGAGGATTATTTTGGAGAAGCCTGTGGAAGTGGTCCTAACAGACACATAGAGGTGCCTTTCATCGAGATTGGTGATGCTTCCTCTGTTGTCTTTGAAGGAAAGTCACAAGTGTGACAAAAAAAAAAATCAGGTTTGTGTGTGGGTTTGTTTATAGATAAAGGAGGAAAGTTTTCTCACTGATTGCTTTAAAATTCTCAATATATATAAAAATTATCAGTTAGATTAAAGAATAGGAAAGGGGTCCTGACAGCTTGGGAAGGAAACAGATGGAAAAGAATAATTTGAAACTGAGAAGAGTGTATGGAGTCAGACTGCTGGAAAGTAGGGAAGACTCAACTGAGCCACCTACAATGCATTTACAAGGAAATTTCTAAATACACTGGTTAGTCTCAGAGGTCTGGCTGCAAAATCAAATCCATTATTCACCATGTAGTGTTTCTAGAAAATCCCATGTCCCTTACTTCAGTAAATAATGCTACAACTTAAACAATTGCTCAAAAAATAGCATTCCCCCTTTCTTTCCCTGGCTCTATGTCTAATCTCTGCAGAGTTCCTGGGGTCTTTACCACAAAGCAATGTTGTGTGGTACATCCACCTTCCCCTCTCACATAATGCCAGGGAGCACTCCCACCTGGACTATGGAGAAACCCTAGGGGTATTTGTTTGTTTGTTTGTTTTTGTTTCTTTCTGCTTTCATTGCTGCACCGAGAATTCGTTGTAAGAGTTGAATTGACATGAATAAGTGAAAAGTCACATAGATCAGTGTTTTACAGAAGTTTTCTAAGACATGGGGAATGAAAATTGAACATTAATTTGTATTGTCTAATTGCTGCTGGACCCTCTAAATTCATCTCCTCTCAGCATTTTTCTTGTGTTTCCCCCCCACTTTTTTGCCTCACTAGTCTTCACAATGTTTTGCTAGCACTGTGATCCTAGTCCAACATCAAGGCCATTTTTTAATAAAATATTTTATTGGTGTTTTGTGTGTTTCATACATCATTTCTCAGTCCAATTTAGACACACTCCCTTTTGCCTGCCCCCCATCCTACCCTAGTTCATGCATTCTGCCATACATGCCTTGCATCTTTTTCTCAGTATTGGCTGTTCCATCTTTCAGATGTTCTTTCCCTGTAACCTGTTCCCTTGTTTACTCCACTCAAATTTCTGTGTAAGGCTTATCTCTTTAAATGAATGTTCTCTGGTACCTTTACATTAGTCACTTCAGATTCAAATCACTATCCTTTGACCTACTTTAATTTATTCACACTGATTATTAATATTTAAAATAAATATTGTTTGATTTCAGCTTCAAGATCATTATCTCCCTATGACATGTTAACACTTGAGTTTGGGGGAATTTTCTTTGACTTCATGTTCCACCTTGATTACTGACAAACTAAAGCCATTTTAGACATCAATTTATTCCATTCCTTAGGCTGACTATCACAGTTTGCATTCATACGTACAATTTTTCTCAGTATATTTGTAAAATGAGCAAGAGCAACAGACTGTCTCCTTTTCTATTCACAGATATATCAGACTCAGCATTCCTGAGATATACTATGTGCTTAGTAAATATTTTTGAATATATAAATGAAAAAGTGTGTTTATGAAAAGTGTGTATTTCATAATTTAGGGGAAACAAGAAAACTGGATTAGAAGTTCCGTACCCTTCTGTATTACAGCAGATCTGACTCAAAGCTAGCTAGGAATATACTGCCCCCTCATGGTTCAGTGCAGACTCAGTCAGCAAAGGCAGACTCTATTCACTCATTATTATGCAAATTTGATTCAAAGGGATCTGTATTCTGAGATAGCTATGCAACCAAAAATGAGCAATAGGGGCTTTGTAGGCTTGTGGATCCAATTCCCATTGCAGTATATCAGGTAATCAGGCTGTACATGACAGGAGAGCTGTCCCAAAGCCTATTGTTTATATTCACCCTGCATGAGTGGATTAAGAATAAAGGGACCATGACTGTGGAGTTTTAATATTGAAGATGGTCAGAACAACAGAATAAATCCCGAGGTACCTGGCTATCAACACAACTCTGTGCTTGTTTGAAATATCTTTGTTTGCTTGGCACACCAACACCAGTGTAACTAGAAAGAATCAAATAATCCTACAAAGGTGACTTTTTAAAGACCGTGGATGCAGGCGAGCACTGGGAGCGAAGGGTGTGGGCCAGAGGCTTCCTGTATTATGTGTACTGTTCCTCTCACCCAGGGGAAAGTGGCATTTTGTTCCACTTCTTCATTTCAGTCCTGTAATGTGACCTGTATTAATGGTGCTCTCAGAAGATAAGGAAGAGGGAAAACAATGGCAGCAGCAGCCAATTTAGTAATTCGGTCATTTGCATCTGTATGGAATCCTTTCTCCCTGAATAACTTAGACTGCCAGACAGGAATCATTCCTTAGATGAATTCCTTAGAAGGTCAGTTTGTCCTTCATATCACTGTCATCTTCTGTACTTCTGTGGTCC
This sequence comes from Rhizomys pruinosus, assembly GCA_009823505.1. NCBI lineage: Eukaryota > Metazoa > Chordata > Mammalia > Rodentia > Spalacidae > Rhizomys > Rhizomys pruinosus. The sequence goes on along the minus strand of VZQC01014635.1, from coordinate 680,786 downwards.
CAAGGGACAAAGCTCCTGTTCTTCATCAGCTCCCTGCAGGTCTTTCCTCACTTCTCCACACCCTCTAATCCTGACTAAGGACAATTATGATCATTATAGAAGTTCTCAACGTGAGCCAGGCCTGGTGGTACAGGCTGGCAAATCTAGCTACTTTGGAGGCAGATGCAAGAAACTCATACGTTTCCAAGTTTCCTGGATAACAGAGGGGGTTCATGTTAGGCTTGCTAGATCATTTCTGAAAATGTAAAGTTAAGAAGGATTGGCACATCAGTCAGTAATGGAGCATTTGCCCAGCATGAGCAAGTCCTTAAATTCAAGTCTCAGTATTGCTAAAGAAATATTCTAAGGGCTGTGGAGATGGCTCAATCAGTAAAGTGTCTACCCTGTAGGCATTAGATTAGGAGTTCAGATCCCACCACCCACGTCAGATTCGGTGGCTCACATTCTGTAATCCAGGGCTCATTGGCTAGCCAGCCTAGCAAACTGCTGAGCTCTGGGTTCAGAGGGACTGGAAAGACAGCTCAGCAGATAAGGTCACATATTGTTCTTCCAGAGGACCCAGGTTTGAGTCTCAGCACCCACATGGCAGCTAACGAGTATCTACAACTCCAGTTCCAGGGGATCCAACACCCTCTACTGGGCTCTGTGGGGCATTGAATGCATGTGATGCACTTACATATATACAGGCAAAACACTCATACTCATAAAGGAAAAATAACAAAATATTTAAAATTTTTAAAATAAGGTAAGAATGGTAGAAGGTACTCAGTGTTCAACTTTGGCCTCTACATGTATTACACTTTTATGTGCAGCCACATACACACATACATGCACAAGTACACACACCTTATACCCCAAAATGCATATATAAAACTTCATACCTGGGGCTGGAGAGATGGCCTAGTGGTTAAGAGCGCTGGCTGACTGCTCTTGCAGAGGACCCGGGTTTGATTCCCAGCACCCACATGGTGGCTGAGAACCGTCTTTAACTCTAGTTCAGGGGAATCTGACACCCTCTTCTGACCTCTGCGGCTTTGCATGACATGGGTGCACAAACATACATGCAAAAAAATAAAAACCCAAACAATAAAAAATAACCCTTCATACCTATTGAATGATATTCATTTTCTTCTTAGAGTTAATTCCTTTAGTCCTCAAATGATTTATACTTGAGTATTTCTTTGTCAAGTGCTTATTCAAGTGTAACAATATGAATAAAATAACAGAAACAATGTGTACAGACCTTGACAAGCTGAGGGTTTTAGCCCCAAGATCTTCTAGGATGGCCACACACTATGTTCTCAAGTCATACCTGACTTATGTCTTCTTTTATGGCATAACAAAATTTTTTTGTTTACAGGTTTATAGTGTGTGTGCCCACGCATATATAATTAATAGATGGTATTCTTTAAGATATTTTAGGTTTACAGAATAATTGAGAAGTTTCAGTTTCCTTTACAACTCATGCCCTAAAGAGATTGCTATTATTAATATTTTGGCTTAGTGTGGTAGTTTTATTAGAATTAAGCATGGTGGCACATGCCTTTAATCCTAGCACTCAGTAGGCAGAGGCAGGCGGATCTTTGTGAGTTCAAGGCCACCCTGGTCTACAGAGTGAGTTCCAGGACAGCTGGGGCTATAGGGAGACCCTGTCTCAAAAGAGAGAAAAAAAAAAAAAAAAGAATCCAGCATTGTGGGCTGGAGAGATGGGTCAGTGGTTCTTTTTGCTGTTCTTTCAGAGGACCTGAGTTTGATTCCCAGCACCCACTTAGCTAATAACAATACATAACTCCAGGTCCATGGGGTCCACCATCCTCTCCGGCCTCTGTGGGCTTTGCATGACATGGCATACTTGCATACATGCAGACAACCCACTCATATGCATCAAATAAAAATAATAAATACAATATTTAAAAGGAAACAAGTATTGGGTAGTTTGATTAAATAAAGCCTATGCTACATTATGGTTCATTCTTTGCACTAACAACACACATTTGGTGTGTCTGTCTAAGCAGACATGATGTGTATATACTATTGCAGCAAACTGTGGAACAGTAACACCTACCTCAAAGTATACTATGAGCCACACAGTCATCTCCCTGACCCCCTCCCCCACCCACCAGCCTTGGACATCTCTGAGCTTTCTACCACTTCCACAGGTTTTTCTATTGTTGGTTACCATGCAGTTAAAAATGATACATTTTTGTAACTTTTGCAGATAGGGTTATTCTTCCTGGCACTATGCACAAAATATATTTGAATATGATTTCATTCCATAATGAAAATTGCGTATTGTCTTTTTTTTACCTATTCAGCTACTAAGTGGCATCTTCTTTGCTTCAAAGCTTTGGAAATCATCCAAAGGTTTTCTATAAGCATCCATATATAGTTTGCATGTGGATATATGTTTTCACCCCTAGTGGAAGGTAACAGGATATGATCAGTGGATCACATCATATGAGTATAATACATTTTATAAGATAGTGACAAAATATTTTCAGTGGTGACTACAAACATTATAATTTGTGTTCATCTAATAGATGTGTATATATAGTGATATCTCATTGCTGTTAGCAATATATGACATTGGACATCTTTCCATAAGTTTGTTTCTTATCTGTGCTATCCTCTGTTATGAAGTGTCTGGATCTAGTGGTTCAATTTAATTAGATAATATGTTGTATATTTTAGATACCAATGATTTGGCAGATAGATGTTTTGTAAGTATTTTCTTTCAGTCTGTGTGTCTTTATTTTTTTTCTGCATCATTCACAAAGAAAAATGTTTAGTTTTAATGAACCTGAACTTGTCATTTTTCCCTTTCTGTATTGTAGTAGCTTGAAAGCCATGTCCAGAGACAAACATATGTATGTTTTCTTTTTTTTTAATTAAAAATAGTGTGTGCGTGCGTGTGCGTGTGTGTGTGTGTGTGTGTGTGTGTGTGTGTTGTTCTGTCTGTGTATGGGTATGTGAACCTGACAGCCAGTGTCAGAAAGAGTCCAGATGAGGGTGCCAGATACCTTGGAGGGCATTGTGAACTGCCTGATATGGGGGCTGGGGCCCAAACTTAGGTGCTCTGCAAGAATAGTACATGCTCTTACTGACTCATCTCTCCAATACCTAGGTTTTCTCCTATGGTTCATTTAGGAAATTTTATAGTTATGTCTTTTTTCATCAAACATTTAACCTTGTGATTATTTTGAATGTATTTTTGTGAAAAGGATGATATCTCAACTAGGTTTCTCTGTCCCTCCCTCTGCTCCTCTCTTCCATACTTCTCTTCCTATTCTTGCCCACTTCTTTTTTTTTCCTGCTCACAAATGTCCAGTAGTTCCAGCCATATTCATTGAAACACAGTTCTTTCTCTACAGAATTGCATTTTTCCTCTGTCTGAATTCTGTTACATGACATATATTTATGTTGTTCTACTTCTGGGATCTTCAATGTGTTTCTTAAATCATTTTGTTGTTGTTGTTCACCAGCATCACATTTCATGATTATTGTAGTGTGAGGTCAGATAGTGTCAATCATCCACCATTGCTTTCCTCTGGTAGTGTATGGGCTGCTCTGTCTTCTGTGCTCCTACACGGTATAGACTCTTTGTTTTCCTCTGTAAGTGTATGGGCTGCTCTGTCTTCTGTGTTCCTTTGCGGTATAGACTCTTTGTGCCATTTTGCCTAAAAATAACTTAGTAAGATTCTGTTTGGGATTCCATTAAATTTAGCGATCAACTCCAGTAGAACTTGTATCTTGACAATATTAAGCATTAAGTATCTTAACAATATTAAGCATTGCTAACCATGAATGGAGCATATCTTTATCATTAATTTAGACTTCAGAGTTTTATGTTTAATCAACCACGCCGGATGTGATCAGCAAGATCTCTGGTTCTTTTCAAGCTCTTGCAGCTGCAATCTGTTTTGCCCAGATGAAAGTGATGGTATCTAAAGCCCGAGATTCACTGCTATGCATAAATGCATTAGTTTTAATATAAAGAATTGCCTCTCTAGATTGAGTTTATATCAAATTTAGAACATAGAATGAAATATTCTAGAGTTAATATGCATGAGCTCAAGTTTTTATATAAAACTTCCTATGAATCTGGAAATGATTATTTGATGCTTGTTCCTTAAAACGTGTCTTGAGTACATACACAGAACATATTTCATGTTGCATGATTAGAATTAAATGGCATCATACATGAAAATTGGTCAACAAATAATACATGGTTCTTAAACATTATTTTTGTACATGTCAAATTTTGTTATTGATTAGAGTTGAAAACATCTAGAATTAGATACATCAAGTAAATATGAACAAAAAGAAGGTATTTTTAGACAGCAGGCTTTTTTTCAGAAAATTTCTATCATGTCAGTAATGCAGAGGTTTCGTGGTTTAGTAAGTCATGTTTCCAGGTCCTTTCAATAAAGACTAAGTAACAACTTGTATTTTCCCTTGCTTCAAGGGTAAAACTGTGTCTCTCCTTGCACCTAAATTTAGTGAGCTTAAAAAAGTAACATAGATTAACTGGAACATATTTGAGCTCAAGAGATAATCACCACACAATTGCACACCACTTACAGACATGATAAATGCATAGATATGTATTAAATACTTATTAATTCAAATTGGTACCATTATATTGGTAAATATTTAAATATTATTAATCAACAACTATTTTAAAACTAAAATTATTTAAAAAGTTAACTACTTTTGTACATTGCATTTATATTGGTGATTAAACATATCAATAATTACATTCTAAAATATCAAAATTATATCAAATACAAATATTGAAGCATTTGGGAATGTATCAGTCAGGTTTTTTGTTTTGTTTTGTTTTGTTTTGTTTTTTGGGGGGGAAATGTATCAGTCAGTTTAACTAGGTCTTTTGCTATAATTTCTTCTAAGATGAAATCAATTTCCTTTTTTTTTTTTTTTTTTTTTTGGTCTTTTTGAGACAGGGTCTCCCTGGAGCCCCAGCTGTCCTGGAACTACACTCTTTTTTTTTTTTTGATCTTTTTGAGACAGGGTCTCCCTGGAGCCCCAGCTGTCCTGGAACTCACTCTGTAGACCAGGCTGGGCTTAAACTCACAAAGATCCCCCTCTGCCTCCCAAGTGCTAGGATTAACGGTGTCTGCCACCACAGCCGGCAAAAATCACTTTCCATTTTTAAGAAGAGAATAATTTTTTCTCTCTCAATATTATCTTACCATTTCAAAGTTTTTCCCAGTTTTCTTTGTTATGATGAACTTCAAAACTACTTTTTCACCAAAGTCTACTTCAGTTGACTGGACATCTAGGTAGTTTTTTCTATTTCTGATGACGTTGAGCTATTTTATTTAACAGAAAATTCTGCAAAGCAGATTTCTCAGTTTTAATACTCTGTTTTGACTTAAGATTTTAACTTTTTAAAAAATTTTAAATTTTTTTAAATGTGTATGAGTGTAGTGTCTGAATGTAAGTTTGTGCACCCCTGTCATGCAATACCACAGAGGTCAGAAGAGGGTGTCTGATTCCCCTGGAAATGGAGTTAAAGATGGTTCTCAGCCACCAAATGGGTGCTGGGGATCGAATCCAGGTCCTCTGCAAGAGCAGTTGGCACTCTTAACCGCTAAGCCATCTCTCCAGCCCCCAAGATTTTAACTTTTATAGCTTTACATGTAATATTTTGGGGCTCATGTCACATGTCTATTTTCTTCCAGTGTATATATGTGATTGAATCACCAAGTAAAAATCTGGAGGTCTTATATAAACACAGACCTACTGTGTTTTTTTTTTAAATAGTTTTATTTATTTATTATTTTTAGTCTATATGTATGAATGTATTGCCTGCATGTATGTATATGCACCCATGTCATGCAATGCCCACAGAGGACAGAAGAGGGTATTATATCCCGTGGAGATAGAGTTAACTGTCATATGGGTGCTAGGAATCTAACCCAAGTCCTCTATAAGAGTAACCAGTACTCTTAACCACTGAGCCATCTCTCCAGTCTTAGATCTAGTGGTTTTAAATAAATAAAAGCCATAAAGTAGATGAATTAAGCAATCAAAATATTCCAGTATTATTTTCATAAGTCAAGTTATATCAAACAAAAATTTTAGATAAACAAAATTGCTATTAAGATTTTCATTTCAACTCTTATTATTTAATTCATTCATATATTTCCTTATATTTTTAAAGAAACGAATTTATTCCTTGTAATCGGAATTCACTGCAAGCTTTAACAGCTAATTTTCATTCTATTTTCTTCATGAATACTTGGCAAATTTCTGCTAATTTGCATCTAATGATTATCTGTTTATTTGGATCTAAATATTATCAAATTTAAGATTATAATTTACCAAAGTGCCTCATACTATTGGATCAAAGAATTATTTACTTAAAGGGAGCCTGGGAGATGGCTCAGTGGGTAAAGGCACTTGCAGACAACACCGAAAACTTGAGTTCAGTCCCCCAGGCCCAGGTAGTGGAATGAAAATACCAACCCCCAACTCCTTCAAGTTGTGCTCTGGTCTCCATATGCATCTGGTTGTGTGCTGTGTTCTGCACATGGATGTGAACACACACACACACACACATGCACACACACTCAACAGTGAATGTTTTAAAAATAAAATAGAACAAGAAATATTAACTTAAAAGGACAGGCTCAAACATTTAAGTGATATAATTAATTATATACTAAAAAGAAAAATCACTTGTCTATATATACATCATACCTGCAATTTAATTATTCAATATTGTTTTCAACGCAAAAATCTATTTTCTAGCCATCTAACCATGCTAATTCTTGGTATTTAAATACACACACACACACACACACACACACATATATATATATATATATTTATTTATCAATACAATTCAATAAGCCATTTTAAAATATTTTTCAACTAGTACTATATTAGCTTACGTGATCTTGTTTAATGCATTATGGATAACATGAGCCATTAAAAGTACACATTTATGGGGCTGAAGAGATGGCCTAGCCATTAAGAGCGCCAACTGCTCTTGCAGAGGACCTGGGTTTGATCCCCAGTACCCACATGGCGGCTGAGAATCGTCTTTAACTCCAGCTCCAGGGGAATCTGACACCCTCTTCTGACCTCCGCGGCATTGCATGACACGGTTGCACAGACCTACATGTAGATGGTACATTCATACACATACAAAATTTAAAAAGTAGACATTTATTAGCATTTAACATGATTATGCTGCAACAAAATTGAGACCTTGAAATACTGTACAAAAATGAAATATCTTTACTAATAGAATTCATTTATAAAAATTGTTTTCTTTATTATTTTATTTTGTGTGTAGGCATGTATTTACTTGCACATATGTAAGTGTACATTGACTCTTACAATGTCTGCAAAGATCAGAAGAGGTTGTCCAATTCCCCTGGAATTGTAGTTGTGGATGGTTGTTAGCAGCAGACTGAATGCTGGGAATCAAACTCAGGTCTCTTAAGCACTGAGCCATCTCTCTAGTACTTTTTATTATATTTTATAATTTTATTACATTTATGTGTGTGTAGGGAAGGAGAACAGGTGGCAGTCAGAGGAAAAGTTGCAGATGTTAGTTTTCTTTTTTTTTTTTTTTAATTTATTTCTGTATGTGTATGAATGTACTGTCTGCATGCAGGTCTGTGCACCCGTCTAGTGCAATGCCGCAGAGGTCAGAAGAGGGTGTCAGATTCTGGAGTTCTCCTGGAATTGGAGTTTCAGACGGTTCTCAGCCTCCATGTGGGTGCTGGCGATCTAACCTGGGTCCTCTGTAAGAGTGGTCGCCGCTCTTAACCGCTAGGTCATCTCTCCAGCCCCAGATGTTAGTTTTCTACTTCCACCATTTGAGTCCTGCTAATAGGACTCAGATCCTCAGTTTCCTGGCAAGTGACTTTCCCTGGTGAGCCATCTCTCTGGCTTATTATTTTTTTTTTCCTCTGATAGAATTCTTTTCTTTTCCAAAGCCAATTTTTTATTGAAGCTTTGTGCATTTCACACAAAATTTCCAATCAAATCCAGACCCATTTCCCCTTCCTTGCCCCCCCACCAGAGCTCATGCATTCTGTCAAACATGCTTTTCATCTTTTTCTCAGTCTCTTTTAAAATTTTCAATGCAGAAGTTTACTCTTTCGAACAGAAGTTCACCATTTCAGTTCTTTGACTAAGTCTTTTGTTGATGTTGTTGTTCCTTCCAATTTACATCTCTCCAAAATATGCATATACACATGCCACATATATCTTTTAGCATCTTCAGCTTATGATTTCTTTTTTTTTTTTTATTAGGCTGAAAGATGTCATGTTTGAAGTTTCCTCCTTGGCAAGCGCAAACAACCATCAGTCCTGCCCTTGTGCTCCACACTGGAGTTTTCCATTCCCATGGTCACCAAATGAGGTCCCAGCGCAATGTGCTATCTTGATCCTCCTGTACTGGTCTCCGTGATACAGCCTGATACAACAATGGCAATCAATACTCTGAAGAGTCTGAAACCCCAGTAGCATCTCAGTCCACAAGCTGGATGTCTCAGCAGTCTCCATCTGGCACTGAAGGTTTGGAGGATTCTTGGAGAGACATGAGTCTTCAGTCCATATTACAAGGTTGAAAGTCTGTGTCCCACGTCTTTGAAGGATGGCAAAAGCACTTGTAGCCTCAGGATAGCTGCACTTGCCAGTAGGAATTGAAGACGGGCAAAACAACTGTGCTTTTTTTTTTTTTTTTTTTTTTACTTTTTGTATTTTTCCTAAGATCTCAGGTTTTATAGCTGAAGTACAATTTCTCAAGCCTTACTAATTATTTATTTCTGGTTATACTTTCCTTTTGGATGCTTAAGGCCATACTGTTAGGCCAGATTAACCAAGATTTTTGTTTTCTCAAGGTCAGTTGAGGATCTAGTCCTCAAGTTTTTATTTTTCTTTCGCGCGGGGAGCCCCTGGCTCCTATGCCTTTTCATTTACCAGTTCCATGCACTCGAGGACAAAGTCTGCTTTGTATAACCCTGGAGCTGGGGCATTTGGACCCTGTCACAACTGAGTGTTGGGAACCAAACTCAGGTCCACTGCCAGATCAGTAAATATTAAAAACTGCTGAGCCATCTCTCCGGTTTCTAAAAAAAATGTGTGTGCATCTTATTTTGTTTTACTATGATTATTATCATCATGTTTGTGTGTGTGTGTGTGTGTGTGTGTCACATGACATGACACAGATTTGGAGGTTAGATGACAATTTCAGAGTCAGTTGTCTTCTTCCACTGTGAGTTCCAAAGATCAAGCTGGCTGTCAGCCTTGAACATAAGCACTTTTACCTGCTGAAGCACTTCACCAACCCACAAGTAAGTGAATATATAGGAACATTCGTTTTGTGTCAATTTTCTTTATGTATTTCAGAAAGTAGCATATACATGCTCTTCTGTCAGTTTCTTTCTTCTGTTTCTCACATACTCAGACTGATATTTCTGAGTCCCTTGGAAGAAAATACCAATAAATATTCTGTGAATATTGCAAATTCATCACTGTATACTCTACTAAAATACAAATTCATTATTTTCATTAAGTTGGGGTGCAATTTTTCTAACCCTTTATTCAGAGATTTTATACAATCAAAACAATTAGAAGATAAAATATAAATGAAAATGTTAGCAAATCAAGTGTAAAATCCTCCATTAGTTTTGGGATTTTTTTAAAAACTGTATTTTGAGGAAGGTGGTATTGTTTGCTTGAATACTGTATCTCCATGATATTTTTCAAAAGTAGCGGAACTGACTTTTATTTTAGTATCAATGTGCAGAGCCCTCTTTTCCTCACCTCTTTGTAAATAGTTTCTATCATTTGTCTTTCTCCTAACAGATACTCTATGGATGGAGATACCACTCAGTTAAACAACACATACTTTAGTAGTTTGCATGGGAAATGTTCCAAAGGCTCATGTATTTGAATACTTGGTGGCTTGGATTAGGGAAATTATGAAACCTATTGGGGGAGAAGTTGTGCTTGAGGAATTGTCACTGGGAATCTTTGAGAGTTTATAGACTTCCTTGACTTCAGTTCTCTTTCTGCTTTTTATTTGTAGTAGAAGATGTGATCCCTCAGCTCATGCTCAGGCTACCTGTGACCATGTTTTCTACCCCCACCACCCACCATGACAATATCAGGATCTCTCCCGGTGGAACCTTAAGTCAAAATAAACTCTTTCTTCCATATGTGACTTTTGTTCACAGTGATTTATCACAGTAACCAAAACATACCATCATACTTGCCTAGCATGCGCAAGGTCCTGGACTGGCTCCCAACATAAAACAGGCATGATGACCCATGGAAATAATCTCAAAACTTGGGAGATGTAGGCAGAAGGTGCTCTTGGCTATATAACCTGTTCAGTGCCAGTCTGGGTCACATGAAACACCATCTCAAAAAATACCATAACATCCTACTACCTGAAGTGATATTTTCTTATATTTTTATTTTTCATTATCCACATGATTAGAAATGGTCAAAGATTTCAATCTGTCTGCCATCTTTTCTTTTTGTAATGTCCTCTCATATTCTTTGTTTCTTTATTTCTTTCTTCTTAGTATTTTATTCAGCTTTTTTATATTTCATAAAACATTTTTCTGAGACAAGGTCTCCCTATAGCCCCAGCTGGCCTGGAACTCACTCTATAGACCTGGATAGCCTTGAACTCACAGAGATCCACCTGCCTCTGCCTCCTGAGTGCACCACAGCGCCCTGCCTAAGACAGTTCTGAGTCACCATGTGGGTGCTGGGAATTGAACCTGGGTCCTCTGCAAGAGCAGTCAGTCTTCTTAACCACTGAGCCATCTATCCAGCCCTGCAGCATTTCTTAATCCAAATTAGACCCCTTCCCCTATCCATGTCCCTCCCCACCAGAACTCATGCATTCTGCTATACATGTTAAGACTTGTCTTGTATCTTTTTTCTCAGTCTTTTTAAACTTTCTTGATGCAGAAGTTTAGTGTTTCAGACTGTTCTTTGAACAAGTCATTTATTGTCTACTTTTAATTGGCTTTTGAGTTTTCACTATTCTATTTTCCAGTTTCATGTCAAGTTTAGAGTGTCAGACTATTATCACATATATGATTTGGAAGTATTTCCTCCCAATCTTTAGGTTCACATTTCAGTCTGATTTTTCTATTTGCTGTGCAAATTTGTTTTCTGCCACCCACCAGACTATTTTTGCTTCTGATGGCAGTGCTTTGCAGTTCTACCTAAGTGATCACTTCACAAATCAATTTCTTAAATCTTTTCCTCTTATGTTTTCTTGTAGCCAGTTTGCAGTTTCAATTCTCACATGTGTATATTTTGTCCAGTTTGAATTGATTTTTGAAGTTCTTCTGCCTGTAAATATCCAGTGTTTTCAATACCATTTATTGAAGAGTTTGTTCTTTATCCATTAGAGATTTGTGGTTCCTCAGTTGAAATTGAATTGGCCATGAAAACCAGAATGTCTTCCTGGACTTACTATATGATGATCTTCAACTGCTAGTAATGTCTTCCTGGACTTACTATATGATGATCTTCAACTGCTAGTAATGTCTTCCTGGACTTACTATATGATGATCTTCAACTGCTAGTAATGTCTTCCTGGACTTACTATATGATGATCTTCAACTGCTAGTAATGTCTTCAGTCAGTATGTTGGAAATATATCTTTACCCTCACATTCATTTCAATAGCACCTACAGTAGGCAAGAAGTAGTATTAATTAACATGTCCATTAGAGGCTGAATGCATAAAGTAAATCTGATACTACACACACACACACACACACACACATACACACACACACACATACACACACACACACCACATGTGCATTGGAATAATATAGTGTTGAGGGAATGAACGCAATGGTGTCAGTGACAACATGAACAAAACCAGAAGGAATGTTGATAGTTAAAATAAGACATGAATAGAAAAATACTCAATTTTCTTCCTTATATGTGGAATCTAAAGAAGTTGTTTACAAAGAAACATGGACAAAGATGGTTACCAGAGGCCGGGAGATGGAAAGGGGAATGGAATACACGAAGCTGATAAAAGTACTAGATTCAGGGGTTGGAGAGATGGCCCAGCAGTTAAGAGTGCCGACTGCTCTTGCAGAGGAACTGGGTTCGATTTCCAGCATCCACATGGCAGCTAAGAACCATCTTTAACTCCAGTTCCGGGGGAATCCGATGCCCTCTTCTGACCTCTGTGGTATTGCACGACACAGGTGCACCAACCTACATGCAGACAGTATACTCATATACATTTAAAAAAGTACTAGATTCAGAGCACACCTTTAATCCCAGCACTCAGGAGGCAGAGGTAGGCAGATATCTGTGAATTCAAGGCCAGCTTGGTCTACAGAGCCAGTTCCAGGCCAGCTGAGGCTACAGAGAAATCCTGTCTAAAAAAGGCCAAACAACAAGAACAACAACAACAACAACAAAAAAACAGTACTAGGTTCAGTTAGGCCAGGGAGTGGACTAAATTGATCCAGTTCAATTTATTATGTCTGCAGTCATAATACACTCTATATTTAAAAATCGAAAACACAATACATTTTTTAACATTTTCATTGCCAAACAATGATTTTTTTTTTGTGATCCAATGACTGATTGATATGCCTTTCATATGATCTTAATGATTGAGCAGTCAGTTAACTCATTTAGTTGAATATTCCTATAATATTTTCACAGACCAAAACATCATATTATACCCTAAATATGTTTATTGAACAAATTTCAATTAAAAACTATGTTTTGAACTATATTCCTCAGTCAAAGCTTTATAGCAAATATGCCAAACCCACTATGGCAGGAGGCTCCCTTCTTGCAATGTGCCTCAGGGTCACCCCATTCAGCCTCTTTCCTGGTGTGCATAATCTCATGCCTCTCCCACATTCTCGAATCATGACCAGATTGTTTTATGCACTATAAAGTATAGCTCAAGAGGTTGAGATAATTTACTAGAGAAGAAACTGGCAGAAACAGCATATTCAAAGCCCCTTCCATCAGCACCAGTGAGAATGAATCAGGTACCTCAAATAATGTTTCTGATCATCTTTTACTTGAACAAGGGGTGCCGTGAATGCTTCCTTATAAAGAATGTGTGAGATAGCCTATATAGGGTTATGGTCATTTTGTTTAGTCACATTTTAAAGTAAAAGCACACCACATCTCATTTTGCACAAGAACTGTTGTTAATAAAAGCAGTAAACACAATCTGAAAAATCCAATTTCCATGTGAAACCACATGCAAAAGGGAAAACAGGTGACCTACCACTGGTCTCTTCGTTCTCATTGAAGTAGAAGCCCATATTATACTGGGACCCATACATATATGCATGCATTATTTTCCTGTTACTGAATCACAGTTAGTGAATCACTTATCAAGTAACCCTGATCACCAGAGTTCAAATCCTGAAAACCCATGTAACCCTTGGACACATTATTGTACATCTGTAATACCAGCACTCCTACAGGGAGATGGGGGGAGCAGACACAGAACTTTCCGGAGCTCATGGACCAGCTAACTTGTTATATGCAGCCACATACAAAAGATCTTGGTTCAAACAAGGTAGAAGATATGGCCTGACACCAGAGGTTGTCCTTTGATCTTTACACATGTGCTATGTCATGTGCATGCTCTTTTTACACACAAAGATGCACACACACTCACATAGGACAAATCTTTCATGTGAGTGCTCATTCACTCACTCTCACTCTCTCCTTACACCCACTGCACACACCAAATATTTAAAAAATAAAATAGCTTTAGGAAATAATGAGGTACGTACATGGACTGCCAACACCGTGACTTTCCCTGTTGCCCAGGTGACAGATTCTCTGTGCGCTCACCTTTCCCAGATGTAGCCTCTGCTTCCTGCACTGGAATCCATATTTCTGCAGCACTTTCTGCTGCTGTCATTCTCTCTGAGAAGTATCCATGTTGACACTGCTCTAAGCAATCTTGTCTAGTAGCCAAGCTTATAGGAGCTATGCACACCTTCCTCCCAATTATGATAAACAGGCAAGTGGAGCAGACTCACACACTGGCTTCCTGCAAAGCTTTACTTCTGCACATTTATTCAGTTTATTATATATCTGCTCTATTTAATGAACTGACAAAAATTCCCTGGAGACAAAAATCAGGAGATGGTTTGAATGATCCCTTATATTTAACCCAAATCTTCATATTCTTGCTTTAGGAAAGACACCTCTTGCACAGGAGATTATGTGTTGGCTGATTTTTTTCTTATTTCATGTATATTTTTATGTTTTAAACATGCTCTCATCTATTATAGGCTGGCTTGAACTCCCATATTATTGATAATGACCTCAAACTTCTGATCTTCCTGCCTGTACCTTTAATGTAATTTTCAGTAGGTACCACTACCTTTAATTTATGTGGTGCTGGGCATTTGACCCAGGGTTTAGTGCATGTTAGGCAATCACTCTGCCCACCAAGCTACAAGCTCACCTGACTTTTCAATTTATAATCCTAGGGGATAATCATCATCCTACAAATCTCATCTAGAATCCACTCAATAAAGAAATCAAAGAATTGTGTAAATGATGTCTTTTTTTTTCTTTTTTTCTTTTTTTTTAACATTTTTTTTATTGATGCTTTGTGCATTTTATACATCATTTTCCAATTCAGTTCAGGCATATTTCCCTTTCCCTTCCCCCCCACCCCCACCCCAACCGAGATCATGCATTCTGCCATAACTGTCCTGCATATTTTTCTCAGTTTTTTTTTCATTTTTTAGCTATAAGTGATAATCCATGAGTACAAGCATCCTTCATGTAAAACCAATTTGCAGGCTGTTGTGCTGAAACCCCCACAGCCCCACCTTCCAGCGTGTGGTGAGGGGTTGTATGTATAAATGATATCTTTAAAGGAAAGAATATATACTTTGATGTAAAGGATTTTATATAGCTAACATACATTAAGTCTATAATCATCCACATACAAATAACGATAATTTGATTTAAAAGTGTTATAGTTTTTTCTCTTTCAGTGAAACATTAAGACTCAAAAAAAGTTATACAAATAAAATAACATCTGAGCCTGAGAATGATAGATGGATAGAATTCCTTAAGCAGACAGAGGAAGGAAGGCTATAAATAGGGATGGATCACAGGCTTGAAGAAATCACCTGAGGAAGTTCCTGACTTAGTAGAGAATTATAGCATGGTGTGACAGATTAAATAAAGAGTTATTGTCAAGAGGCGATAAGAATTAAAAATTTGGCAAAAAGTTTGTTTGGCAGATTAAAAATTCTGTTCTTTATTGTTTCTGGTAGAAGGAAGACACACATTTGTTAAATAAAGAATGGAAGATAGATTATACTCATTCTTCTTACAGTAGTCGACAGGAAAAGTAGAAGGAAGAACAAGTCAGGGGCTAGAGAGATGACTCAGTGGTTAAGAGCACTGGCTGCTTCTGCAGAGGGCCTAGTTCAGTTCCCAGCACCTTCCTGGTGGCTGATAATCTTCTGTAGCCCCAGTTACAGAGGATGCAGCATTGTCTGCTGGCCTCCAAAGGCAATATGTGACACAGCTATGCAGTGTCACATGCATGCAGGCAAAACATTCATACACATAAAGATAAATAAATACTTAAATTTAATACAACAGAAAAAGAAACAACTCACAGTGTTAGCTTATCATGTTATGACAAAATACCTGAGGGAAACAACTGGAAAGTGAAAAAAAAAAGTTGATTTGGATTATGGTTTCAAGCTTTCAGTCCATGGCTGTCTGTTGTCATTACTTTGATGCTGCAGAGAATCAGAATATTGTGGTAGTAGCTGCCTTTGGTAGAGGATGCTACTCATTTCATAGTGCCTGGAAACAAGAGAGCTATGGGAGACAAAGTGGGAGGAGGGAAGAGAGGCACTAGATTGTAGAGGAAGAGGACTAACAGGATAAAGAGAGGTCTGAGGACAAGACACATGTTTCTAATTCAGTCTCAGATGAGCTTATTCCTCCAACCAGCCATGCCTTCTAACTTTTCACTCAGGTATGCACCCATCAATGTATTGATGAAGATAGAATCCTCACGATCCACTCACATCTCAGTAGCGCAATCAGGACTTCATCATATGGGGCTGTTGAGATTGTGTCCTATCCAAACCATTACAAAGAAGCAGGATGTCTAGAAAATAGTTTATTTGTGCTAAAAGCTAGATCTATGAAACAAGCACGAATGTACTGACGCTTGAAGATTAGTATTCAATGGGTTAAATCTCTCTCTCTCTCCTCTATGTGTTTGCACACATGTGGTGTGTGTGTGTGTGTGTGTGTGTGTGTGTTTTCAGCCAGTAGCAACCTATTTGTTTATTTAGCCTGATTTTAAAATGGTCCTGAGACCAGAAATCCTCATGAACATCCTAGGATTATTCTGAGTAAGGAGATCACTATCTCACATCCTGTTCCTAGACTTGGGCACAGATCCAATTTTGCTTTTAGCATACCAGATCTCTGGAATACCTACTTAGTCCAGACCCACCTAATGATCCTATTCACTCAGATGAGCTCAATTTTTCAGTATACCTAGTGAGACCCTTCTAAAGCTGTCACCAATCCACCTGGCCTTGGATTTCCAAGACCAGACTTCTTCCCAGGTAAATCTGACCCTGCCACTGTACCTCAACTCCCCTACAGCCTGAGAAACTCCAATTTCCCAAACACCACACAGTGTTCCCCTTCTAGCTATGGGCACAGGCAGCCTTGGCTTTGAGTGAACAAGCCATAGAAGATTCACCAAAACCCCTTGAGACAGTTCCCAGGCGAGCAGTCAATGAGCATGAGTGGTGTATTATTTTTTTTTTTTTCATTGGTGGTCTCCAATCTAGTATAAAAGCAATACTAGGGGCTGGAGAGATGGCCTAGTGGTTGAGAACGCTGACTGCTCTTGCAGAGGACCCAGGTTCGATCCCCAGCACCCACATGGTGGCCGAGAGCCGTCCGAAACTCCAATTCCAGGAGAACTCCAGTTCCAGGGAAATCCGACACCCACTTCTGACCTCCGCGGCATTGCATGACACGGGTGCACAGACCTGCATGCACACAGTGCATTCATACACATACAGAAATAAATTTAAAAAAAAAGCAATACTAAGGATTTATTCTCCCTTGTGTTGCAAAGAGCCAAACAAAATAAAAAAAGTCCAGGAACAAATAAATTTATCTTTTGGAGGAAAAGAATGCACCCTGAAAATCTCTTGAGTATTCATAGAGAGGGAAAGGGGCTCTTCTGATGACAAAAGTCTCTCTCTCTCTCTCTCTCTCTCTCTCTCTCTCTCTCTCTCTCTCGCGTGTGTGTGTGTGTGTGTGTGTGTGTGTGTGTGTGTTCAAAGCTTGGCTGTCAAAGCCCAACCTCAAATAACTATCTTCTGGAGTTACCCACTTTATCTAGTCACTTACTAGCCTGCAGCTTTCCAAGCTGTCTAGATTGGTGAGCCAAAAATCTGCCTGTGTCCACCTCCTTAAGACAGCAATCACTGTGGCACACCACCAAGCTTAGAATTTTATAAGGGTGTTGGGAACTAAACTTGGATCCTAACACTTATGCAGTAAACACTTTACTGAGCTATCTCTTAGCCCCCTGATTGCAAAATTTAATAGGAGTATGATCTCATTTATCTGAGGACACAAGTCAATAATGATGATGCAACATTCATGATAGTTGTTATAAATTCATGTAGGCAAAGTGGTTAATAGGTGTCAGAGGATGTTGAATGTGTAGGAAATAATACATGAGCAGGTTCGGTGGTACTTTACTGAAATTCTTTCACCTAGGAGGTCAAGCAGGAGGACTTCAAGGCCTGATTAGATACTATGTAAGATCAAGGCCTGACTAGACAGTTTAACAAGATCTAGTTCTAAAAACAAAACAAAATGATTGTTAATCCTATTGGTAAAGCATTTAATATACATAATGCCTTAAGTTTAAGAAATACAGTAAAATCGTTACTTGATTCAATTCACATGACATTTGTACTGATGCTCCCATTACATTAATTTTAAAATTATATATATATATATATATATATATATATATATATATACACACACACACAAAATTTATCTACATTGACCAAGTTTAGTCCAAATGGTTAGTTATTTGCCATACTAAAAATTAATTCTAAGTAACTGTGAGTTCTTTTAAAAAATATTTTCTTTATTTATTTTTTAATTTATTTATTTATTATTTTTTATGTGTATGAGTGTACTGTCTGCATGTAGGTTGGTACACCTGTGTCGTGTAATGCCACG
This sequence comes from Rhizomys pruinosus, assembly GCA_009823505.1. Taxonomy (NCBI): domain Eukaryota; kingdom Metazoa; phylum Chordata; class Mammalia; order Rodentia; family Spalacidae; genus Rhizomys; species Rhizomys pruinosus. Next base: position 662,493 of record VZQC01014635.1, on the reverse strand, counting down.
GAGGTCAGAAGAGGGCGTTGGATTTCCCTGGAACTGGAGTTAAAGATGGTTCTTAGTCGCCATGTGGGTGCTGTGAAATGAGCCTGGGTCCTCTGCAAGAGCAGTCGGTGCTCTTAACTGCTGAGCCATCTCTCCAGCTCCTGACTGTGAATTCTTACCTGTCTGTCTCTGCTGATGCTGTGGTTTCAAACTTGAAAGCTAATCAAGGCATATTAAAACAATGATTAGGTTTGCTGAGACTACAAATCCTCCAGGGAAATATTTGCAGTCTTTAAAAGTGTGGATCTTAATTTTCAAACATATGGGCTTTATTGGTGTGACCTGCTGTTTTTCTGGAACTTAATTTGACTATGACCAAAAAATACGTCAAAGGGTACAGCGCCTTTAGCTGTTGTCCTGCCCTGGTTTATGGTCTGACAGATGGACAATCTTCAGAAAGGCACTTTGTGTGCTTCTGACAACTGTTTTGATTGCTTTTTACAATGAATATGTCATTTAGGACAACTTTAGTTGTGTCTATCAAGTACTGAGAGAGATATATGAAAAATTTCTCAGATGAGCTGATATTTCTGTTATTTACTTTCCATTTCTATGAATCTTCATTTTACATAAATCAAGGTTATATTAGTATTTGGAGGCAGAATTTTTAGCTATTGAAACTTTTAATGGTGCAACCTGGCATGTTTGAATTTTTTTTTTATCTGGATGCCTATTTTATCTGGTATTAAGTATCTCCCTAACCTACCTTTTAGTTATTGCTAGTATGATATAACTTCTTCCTTTCTCTTTTGGGTCCATTTATTAGAGGCTCTTCTAGTGTTAACAACAGCTATTACTAATTTTATAGCTAATTTTGACAATATTTTCTTTAATGGGAGTGTTGAGCTAAGTCTCCTTTACACAATTCTCCACTTGTTTGAGATGAGATCTCTTATCTATTCATGTGCTTTCAAACTTCCCTGAGTATTGGTGTTTCTATATCCCTATTTCATCTTGTCTTAGTCTTCTAAAACAGTTTTTTTTTTAGTTACTTCATTAGTCTTGTTGAATATCCTCAGTTTTATTATGGACCCAAGATATTACAAAGTATATTCTTTCATTAGGGCTTTAGCACATTTTTGCTGCATTTTTCCTCTTTGCCTTCTGTGTGACTAATACATATAAGGTCTATAATCACATGGGAATAATTTCAACTCAAGCCAACTTTAACAATAAAAATAGTTTCTTGAATTTTTGTGGATTTCATACAATATATTTTGCTCATATGTAGACACCCTCATATCTTCAAGATCCACTCACTAGATACCCACAAAATATGTGTCAACACCAGCTTGATCTCTCCTTGTTGGTTCTACTGTTCCTTAGATAGTGTCTTCAGATAGAGGGTCTTACCTTGAATTTCCAGTGGTGACTTTTCTGCAGGACAGAAGCATGGACATTGTGGATGGGATTCATCTAGAATGACCATACAAAATGTCTTTGATGTTTGTCTTTAAATCTACACAGATAACACAGCAAAAAGTCATGAGTCCATGGCAAGAAAGAGAGGAGTTAATGTTCTTGTTCACTTCCCTGTGCTCATGGGACTTACCCCTTATTATCTGGACTACTATGGGGCTTAAGGTTTATATGTTAAAGCAGCTTGCATCACCATGAATGATATTTATAGGAGTGTTATTGTTCTCAGTGGTGACAATTGAAGAGCCTTGTGTATGATAGTAGGTTACTGCTCTACAGGTGACCCATGCAGCCCAGGCCTCCTTAGAAAGTTTACAATTTTATTCCAAGTATTATGCAATTTAAAACTTTGACTAATATCATGGTCATATTTATAGTCCATCATTTTTTTCCAATTAAAAGTAAGGAAAATGGACAAAAGAGGGGAGAGAGAAACACAGAAGAACGTTAGGAGGTTATGGTGATCCTATGACAAAGCTATGGATAAAAGAGACAGCAGCAGAAACCAGGAAAGGGTATATGTTTTATCAAAATGTACTTGTAGAAATCCTATGGTTTATTTTCAGATGTCATAATTTTGGTATATATGAGGACTGTATAAATGCATCCTTTGGAGCAATATAAAATTAAAGGGAACAACAACAACAAAAAAGACTTGTTCAACGAACTGATCGAAACAGGAAACTGCCCAAAACAGTAAACTTCTACATTGAAAAGTTAAAAAAAAAAGACTGAGAAAAAAATGAAATACATGTATAGAAGAATGCATGAGCTCTGGAGTGGGGAATGCGTCTAAATTTTATTAGGAAATGTTGTATGAAATATGCAAATTTCAATAAAAGAATTAAAAAATAAATAAAAAAGAAATCCAATAGTATTGCTTCTAAACTTCCAGAGCATGAGGATTAAGGTCAATCACTGTTTTTAAAACAATAGCTATTTCTCTCCTCAATAGGTAATAGAAAAAGGCTTATATTGATGAACCTGCTAATATGGACATTTCATTTTGATGGAACAAAATGTCTTTTTCTTGTTTATAAAACTTGAGATCATATATGAACATATATCAGATATCTCAAATTTGCATGCTATCAGCTGTGGTATCTATACAAGAACAATAATCAAAATCAAAAAGCCTTAGAATCCTCACCTCTTGTGAAGTTTCAATTTTAATTCTTGCCTTTCTCATGGTTGTGTAGTATTTCACTGTGGTTTTAGTTTGTACTTCATTAAGGACTAATGAATTCAACATTTTCTTAAATGTCCTTTCATTTCTACATTTTCAGTGAGTGGTCTTTTCAAAATACTTATTTTCTTGAGTTATTTTCTTGAGTTTGGAGAATCCTTTAAGTTCTCTGATTAAAAAAAAATAATAATAACCCTTTGTGCTGGTTCCTGAATGCAAAGGAGTAGAGATTTTTGGGCCGCTGGGAAATTTCACGTGTGAAATTGTGACAATGATGGTGGTATGGAGCACAGGACCCATGCCAACTCAATTAAGCAAAGGCCCAGAGGGGAGGAGAGAAATGGGTTTTGGGATGCCCCTAGACTGAGAATTATTGGAGTCTGATTGCTACTGGGTGAGGAAGAGTATGCCTTACTTACCATCTCTAGATGGACTCAATAGAGTCCAGTGGATTAATTTGCACTTCAGGACATTTTGGTACAAATGCTGAACTGGATAGGAGTTCAGTGTATGGCATAATACATGAGGTCTGGTCAGGGGTTGGAGGGGTGTGGATGGGGGAGGGGTCTAAACTTGATTAAGGACTGTTCTATGAAATTGCAAAAGTTCAGTAAAAATTTTTTTAAAAATAACCCTTTTTCAGATGTGATCTGTAAATATGATCTCCTAATCTATATCTTGTGTCTTCATGCTTTTATCAGTGTATATGACAGATCAGATATTTTAATATGGATTACAATTAAATTTACTAATGCAAATGAAAATTAAAATGAGAAACCTTTATATAATGACTAAAATGGGAATGGTTATGATAATAATAAATGTTGGCAATGATCTATACTATATTTACATAAATGTATATGTATTAACTCTCATTCAACTGTACAAACAAAAGTCTTGTTTTACTACATTTAAAATCTAAATTAATGAGTAAAGGATTTTAGAGAAAAAGAGAGAAAAAAGCATTCATGTCACAAAGTAATCATACACACAAATACACATATATATGTATATATGCTAATCCCCTCACATATATATACAGACACGTACACACACACACATATTTATATATGTATATATGTATATTTGCTAATCCCAAAACTAGTGAGAGGCTAACCTTTATCCATGTTCTTTCAACAAAATCTAGAATATTCCATTAAAATTCAAAAGCTGCCTTTTATTAATTGCGACTATATTGGTTTTAAAAATAACTTACAAAACTAGTTTCAGCAAAAATATGTGATGTTACATAAACCACTTCAATAATATACAACCGTAGTAAAATATTACTTGTAGCTATATGGGAGGCAGATTAAAATCTCAACCAAGCTCATGTATTTCTCCAATGTGTATTGAAGTTGATTGAAATTTTATTATACTTTAATCTGCAAGAGTAAGAAAAAATAATTCTATGCTCTCTTGCTGTAAGTGGGTGGTACAGAACTTAATATCACTGGGTAGCCACATAGATGTGGTGTGTATGCAAATCCTGGATGCTGTTAGAGGAGAAGTTTCCTGCTCCCATGGCATTAGACAATGTAGAAAACTTATTTTCATATTTGACATGCCATAAGGCATAAAGATGCAAAGTAAAGAAATATCAGTATGGTGAATAATTATTTACATATTACTTTTTGCTACCTATTCATGTGTTCTTGGAGCAAAGTATGATTTTCATTCCATTTAATTATTGGAAAATGTTTGATTATCTTAAATCTAGCTTACTGATTACATAGGTTCAATGTGGACACATTTCATTAAATGGAAGAAAAGATGGTAGATTAATAAATGTTTGTCATCAAATAACTAATTATTTAAAAGTGTGGTGGGTTTTGGGCATTCTCCCATTTCTGCTTAAAATGTCAATGGGCTATAATGGATCTAATTGTATTATAGACCACAAGGATTGTGGACAAACATATGTATACATGCACATTTCTCCCAAGGTTCCCAATAACATATTTTATATTTAACCATCAGTGTTTCTTTTAAAATATATCATCAATTGGGGCTGGAGAGATGGCCTAGAGGTTAGGAGAGCTGACTGCTCTTGCAGAGGACCGGGGTTTGATCCCCAACATCCACATGGCTGCTGAGAACCTTCTTTAACTCCAGTTCCAGGGGAATCTGACACGACACCCTCTTCTGACCTCCATGGCATTGCAATGACAGGGTTGCACCAACCTACATGCAGACAGTACATTCATACACATAAAAATATATGTATATATAATTAATATCTGGTATAAAAATTTCCAGCTTTTTTTTTTTTTTAAAATTTTAATTTAAAACTACATCCTTTACTTTTTTATTATGAATATATATATATATGATATATTAATATATAGATATGCATTACAGGGAATTGTACGTGGAATTTCCAAATTAAAGCATGTACAACAAAACCACAGCCAAAATAATAAAAAAAAATTCTAAGTGGAAAGAAAAACCTGGAAGCATTCCCAATAAAACAGGAACCAGACTAGGCTCTCCACTATCTCCTCTCATTTTCTTTTTTTTTTATTGATGCTTTGTGTATTTCATACCTCATTTTCAATTCAGTTCAGGCATATTTCCCTTTCCCTTCCCCCTCCCCCCCCCACCCCCCAATCCCAGATCATTCTGCCATAAACTGTCCTGCATCTTTCTCTCATTTTTTTTTTTTTCATTTTTAGCAATAAGTGATAAATTAGTGAGTACAAGCATCCTCATGTAAAACCCAATTTGCAGGCAGTTGTGCCAAACCCACCAGCCATGGTCCCCACCATCCAGCGGGGAGGGGAGAGGGGGCTTGTATGTTCAATTAAGTTGATCAAATGAGTGTCCAGACTACATCGCTGTAGTTTCCCATATCATCCCATACGCAGCCCTTAATTCTACCACACCTGCCCCCTCTTCCGCACATGTTCCCATAGGCTTAGAAAAGGGGCACAGGTGGATGAGAAGCAAAACAGTCTACTTTCTCGGGAGCTGTGTGTCTTGGATTCTGGTCATTCGGCTGTTTCTTTCATGGGCTGAAAAGTTTTCCAGGAATAACCTTCATATCACTACTAATAAAGCACAAGCAATTAGATATATAGGTATTTAAAACAGTACTAATAGTTATGGTAGGTATTACGTTTGTATAGACACAGATGTTTGGATGGCATGTTAACCATGAATTACATTTTTTCTGTTAAATATGACAGGGTCTACTGTGGCTTATAACTCTCCTAACCATTAGAGGATGTAAGCTTGCGCATTAGCCGTGGGGGTTATCCTCCAAGGAGAGACCAATAGCCCAACCAGATTGGGAATAGCAGGCATAATGGTTGCCTCTATTGCACAGTATTCCAGGCAGGAGAGGTGTAGCTGGTGCTGACGCAGAGTCTTGCTTGAATCAGGAGATCCATATTGCTTTTATTGGTTTGTGGCCTTTGTTAACACTCTCTGGTTTCCAGTGCCATCTGTACACTTGCATTTGTGGTCTCAATCTTTTCCATGTTAACGTCAGGTCTTTCACAGCAGGGCCTTATCACCTCTCTTCTTGCAGGTATCCCAGTCAGAAGCAAGGAGCCTTTACCTTTTGCGGGGGATTGGATCCCTGGCCAACATCCTTTGGTAGAAATAATCCTTGCTTGATGTCAGAGCTCCTGTAATTAATATATTTTGCTTAAGTGCATAGCTTAAGGAGACTTTAGTATTATATTTTGGTTCTGAATGAGAATAATACTTTTCACAGTTCCATGTCTATTAGATCATTAAAGAAAGGCAGTTTTTACCCATTTTATAAGAGATTACCTCTATAATAGTTGTCTCCAATTTACAGTTGGAGAACGACCTCATCATCATCATATTCCTTCGTTCTATGGGGAGGTAAGAAATTCTCTCGTATTAAAACCTTTGCCGGCACCTAGAAGGTAAGTTTCGTTAGGACTCATTATAATACAGTTGTTACGAGTAGGATCCACAGAGGGGGTCAATGTTTGTAGCAATCTGAGGCTTTTCTTCCTTTCAATGTTCAGATGGGTCAACCTTTCAGTTGGCACTTTCTGGTACATCTACTCAATGCAAAGCTGTAAATTTTTTCTTTCTCAGCCGTTAAGTTGCGTGACATTTTGAACCTGTTGGAAAATACAATCTTTTCCCGTAGCTATGTTTTAAGATTTGAATTGCAGGCTTTTGACAAAAAGGTTTCATGTCTATCTGTACCCCCCCTTTTTTTAGGTTTTTGTTTTTTGACACCATGAGTCTCCAGAAAACAGTTTTATTATACATACCTATAGGGTGGAATCAAGGCACAGATTTCATCAATTCACCCATGCTTGTTTTGGGTGACTGTATGTGTATTAACTTGGGAAGCAAAATTAATTTTTACGTTAATCCATCTTATAGGTGAAACTAATGCTCATGGTGATACTGTACAACAGAGAAATTATAGAGAACATTTGTATGTGCCAATCCCAAAGTTATTGTTATACAGATTTTATGTAAAACAAATGTGGACAACAGCGATTTATATCTCCATTTAACTCAGATGCATTACCATTTTTATCAGAGCCTGTAAACCAATGTTGTTTAATATACACATATTTACTTTTACTAAGTCCTAAAACACCATGTAACCTGTAGACAATGTCTGGGCAAAACTGGATACTTGTTGAACTCACGTCAATTAATTATGCATTAATCTAATATACACCCGTGTCCCTCTCCCACCCCTCCCACCCTTCCCAATTGAAGCTATCTAAGTGTCTGGGCATGTGGTTCATTTGATAAAATGATTTCCTAGAATGTACACGGCCCTCATTCAATCCACACTGCTACATAAACTTGGTGCATTTGTGCACACCTGTAATCCTAACGTTGGGAGGTGGATACAGGAAGATTACATGTTCAAGGTAAGTCAATTATATAAGGAGTTGACGGCCAGCCAGGAAAACAACTATTGCTCCAAAATAAAATAAAATATCATAAAATAAAGTAAAATAAAATAAATTGAGCCATTTAGAATCCTCTTCTTTTAAGTCTGTTTTAATTTGTGGTCAGCAACTTCTTGCCAACTACACGTGAATCCCTGACTCTGAATCAAGGTGATCTTCATACTCAACCTGGATTTTGCTGATGTGCCTCATTTCAAAAATTGAAACATTCACTTTTTTGGCAGAGGCACTTTGTTTAATGCCAAGTAATTTAGGCTGCTAGAAGGAACTCCAGTTGGAAGTCAGGGAGAGCTGTATCAGGTGCCAAGCATTCTTTTCCCATCAAATGATGATGCTGGGGAATGAGAGTGAATTTTTACAGGTCCTTGCTGGCAGGGACAACTGCAATTTAGAGGATGAAACCAAAGCTCTCACTGGGCAGGAACAGAGCTTTTTCTTCAAACTCCATTCCTCAGTGTGAGATCTGGTTTGGCTGTCAGGTAGGGTGTGTGAGTCAGTGAAATGACTTATTTTCTTGCTCCCATATATGAATCACCATATCAGGTAGTATAAAGACCTGACTGCTTAGGATATCTTGAATTTTCCATATTACTTTAAATGCTTCCCATCAGAATTTCTGTTTAATTGTTAGCAATTGCATCCTACAAATGCTGCATAAAGTTGGAAAATAACTAATTACCAATACATATTCATTGGTGTGATTTTATTTAAAAGCAAATGAATAGCATCAGATCATCATGCTTTGTATAATAACAGAATTAAATTACATACCGTGATTTAAATTTTGACAACAAACAAAACAAGAAAGAGAGTGATTTGATCCATCATTTTATCTATGATTCTACAGCTTCAGTAATGTTCAGAATGCAATAGAAAAGCAATAGGTAAATTATATTTTTAAAAGGATTGATATTGAATGATGATAAAATTCAATCCAAACAGATGTGGAAAACTATTTTACAAGAACAAGTATAGTACATAACTATGTCCTGGTGAGTAACCTCTTAAGCACCTTTCTGAACAGAAGTATTCTGAGGCTACATAGGTTAGATAACAAATAATGAAACAATAAATTTAAAAAGAGAAAAAACAAACTTGTTTAAACTTTCCTAGCTCATTGGATTATGAATACTGTATTTAATGATAGGTCTAAGCTAGACTTTGCAGCAACTTGAGCTCATGTCAAGAAGTATGCCTTAATCCTAAGACAGCTTTATAAGTCATACTTAGATATTACACAAACATCAATTAGTGACAAAAACACTTTAAAGCATTTTACAATGTATGCTATCTGGACAAGTCAAGCAGAACATTTCTGAAGAAAAAGCATAAAGATAAACCCTTAATGCTCATTAACACTGATAGAAGCTCTGTTCTTTCTTTTGTCTTTGATTTATTTTTATTTTTATTTTTTAATTTTTTTTTGTTAATTTTATTTATTTCTGTATGTGTATGAATGTACTGTCTGCATGCAAGTCTGTGCACCCGTGTCATGCAATGCCGCGGAGGTCAGAAAAGGGTGTCGGATTCCCCTGGAACTGGAGTTCTCCTGGAATTGGAGTTTCAGACGGCTCTCAGCCGCCATGTGGGTGCTGGGGATCGAACCCGGGTCCTCTGCAAGAGCGTCGGCGCTCCTAACCACTAGGCCATCGCTCCAGCCCCTGTCTTTGATTTTATAGTCTACCCTAAGTACAAACAATAATGGGCATCCTCCATTCAAAATAGGTAGGCCTTTCCAGGGTCCTAAAAGCTCATATTCACATCTCCTCTGCATTTAAATCTCTCCTTCATTTATTGTGCTTCCTACTCTAACACTGCATTCATCTAAGACTTAAGAAATGTATGGTCCACAATGATATACAGTAGTGTCACAGATCATCTTTGAAGTTTTCTATACTTACTATGCTATATAATGTCAAAAAAAAATAACATAGGCAAGCAATCTGTGGGACAAATTCATTCTCTTCTTTGGCCTTCTCAGTAACTTAGATTTATGGGGATATGTGAGTAAAATTTTTTAAAAATATGACCTTGTGTGTCCCTACTGAGAAGCTACAGTCTAGAGGTAGAAAGAAAGTTAATATGTTTTGTCAATGCTATATAAGAATTGTCAATTCTAAAGGGAATTATTATATCATGTCTTGACAGTTCAGTTTCCATTTCCATAAGAAAGATTAAATGAGGGTCTTAGTTAGTTTCCCATTGTGGTAGTAAAATATGCTTACAAATGGTGAATGGTTTCCCTCATTTGTGGATGCTAACACCAAATCCCCAGTTGAAAGGCAAGTTGAACAACATTATTGTTATATTTCTGTTTATCTGAAAGCAACTATGTTGTTATAATGTAAATCTCTCAAAGGGCTCTAGAATAGACCCACCACTTATTTTCAGACTCTGTAATCACTGTATATGAGTGGAAAGTATGTATCCATATTTTAGAGTAATATAAAATTAAAGGGTGAATTTCTAAACATAAAAAAAAGGTTTGGGCACAACTGCTCGCAAATTGGTTTTACATGAAGGATGCTTGTACTCACAAATTATCACTTATTGTTAAGTGAGCAAAGAACTGAACAGAGACTTCACAAGTGAGGAATTACAGATGGCTGAGAAACACCTCAAGAACTGCTCAACATCACTACTCATTAAGGAAATGCAAATGAAAACCACTTTAAGATATCATCTTACTCCAATAAGACTGGCTAGGATCAAGAAAACAAATGATACCAAGTGCTGGAGAGGTTGTGGGGAAAGGGGAACACTCATCCACTGCTGGTGGGAATGTAAACTCGTACAGCCACTATGGAAAGCAGTGTGGAGAACCCTTGGAAGACTTGGAATGAACTTGCCACCCGACCCAGCCATACCACTCCTGGGCATGTACCCTCAAGACTTACGCCACCACAGAGATACATGCACGGCCATGTTTATTTCAGCTCTCTTCACAATAGCAAAGAGCTGGAACCAACCTAAATGCCCCTCAACTGACGAGTGGATAGAGAAAATGTGGTACATCTACACAATGGAGTTCTATGCAGCAGTAAAGAAAGACGACATCACGAGCTTTGCAGGAAAATGGCTGGAGCTAGAGGACATCATGCTGAGTGAAGTAACACAGTCCCAGAAAAACAAACGACGAATGGTATCCCTCATCTGTGGATGCTAGTGCCAATTACCCAGTTGTAAGTATTTCTTGTGTAGGGCCCCCTGAGCTTTTGTACAAAGCAGTTGGGCATAATGCATTTTGGAAACAACAACAACAGAAAAGACTGCATCAAAAAACTGACTGAAACAGTGAACTTCTGCTCAAAACACTCAACTTCCCTATGGAAAATATTGAGAAAGACTAAGAGATGGAAAGCATGTTTGGCAGAATGCATGAGCTCTGGCGGGGTGGGGGAATGAGCAGGAACATGGGTCTAGATTTGTTAAAAATAAATAAATTTAAAAAAATGAAAACAAAACAAAACAAAACAGAAAGATGCAGAAAAGTTACAGCAGAATGCATGATCTGGCATGGGTAGGGGTGGGGTGGGGGGGAAGGGAAGGGGATATATGCCTGAACTGAATTGGAAAATGATGTATGAAATACACAAAGCATCAATAAAAAAAAAAGACTGAGAGAAAGATGGAGGACACTTATGGCAGAATGCATGATCTGGGGTTGGGAGGGGGGAAGGGAAAGGGGAATATGTCTAAATTGAACTGAAAAATGATGTCTGAAATGCACAAAACATCAATAAAATCATTATAAAAATATGCGGACAAAATAAACTCAATTGAGGGTTTATTTTGGCTTGGGATATAGTCCTACCTACATGCCTGTGGCTGGAGTGGGAAGTTGCAAGGTCACACTGTATCCACACTCAGAAAGAGGAGACTAAACAATAACCAGGGCCCATTTGTACAGGTTCAAGGCCTGCCCTCAATGACTTACTTCCTCTACTCAGATCTCACCTCTAAGTGGTTCCATCATCTTCCCAAATAGTGGTCAACTGGAAACCAAATGTCTAAACACATGAGTTTAATGGGGTTACAATTAATTCACAGTTCAACTACAACAATCAGCTTGACAATTGAAATATATAAAGCACATTCATCAGGAGACCTAACACTCAATAGAGTCTTATAACATTGTAATTATTTGAATGATTTTATTTCCTTTTGGGTATGATCTTCCTTTTTCTATTGGACTTTCTACTCTTTACTAAAGGATCACAAAACCAATCCAATTGTGGACAATAACAGCAAGAATATAGGATATGACCATGGGGAAAAGGACTGGGCCCTAGCTCTGTTTTTTCCTCAAGATGTTATCTGCCTCAAGCTTTGTCATTATTACTGTAATCTCTCAAGAAAGAAACTACAGTGTAGAATTTTTAGGTTGCATTTATGTGAAGCTACTAAATAAAGTAGATTTGACCAAGATTTTCTAGGACCTTATATACCCAGTGTTTAATCCAGTGTTTTGAAGAGACAAAGGGATCACAAGACATGTTTTTTTGATATATGGAATCAATTAATTTCTGACCAATTTTCAAATAAATGAGAAAGAAGCTCTGTGCAACATTCTGTTTCCAAGTAACCATCATGGGTTTTACAGAGCACCTGTCTCCATACTTGTGGTTTCACCTTGGCTAGATGCCAGGTGTTACTATGGAAGTGAGGATAGTGGAAGGTGTTACTATGGAAGTGAGAATAGTGGAAGAGGGGCTCGCTATTTGGCCTTTGGAGTGATCAAGACTGTGGTCTCTGGATTTGTCAGTTTCAAAGTTAAACACTTTTACAGATCACTGCTTTATTGATTCTAGGCCAGCTTTCATTGTTTTTCTTGAATGGGAGGAACAAGTAATTGACATTTTAGATTTTTCATAAAGGCATAGCTTAAATCTCAGAATGCTCTGGAAGTAGCAAGTCAGTTAACAATCAGGTTTACTTGCCTAAGCAAGTTTCCAACTCAGCTAATTAATGAGGTCTCCTAATGTTGATACTCATATGACTCTCACAGGGTGTGATTCCTTTCTTCTAGTGCTGCAAAAATAGGCACTGCTATAATCAATATATCACCTCACTGATTTAATGTTGGACAGTCGTTCAGTGTAGTTGATTAAAAACACACTTAGGGTATATCTCCCAGAAAACCAGTGTTTACGGTATGTCTACCATCCTGTGGAATAATTTTGAACTTTAATAGGGACCTGTAGTAGTTACTTTTCTTATTGCTGTGACCAGGTATGTGGCACATGGCAGCTATCAGAGGAAGAACTTATTTTGTCTTATGGTTAAATGAGTACAGTCTCTCTACTCACAAAATGGAGGGGAAGGCATGACAGTGTTCACTGCAGCAGGAACATGGAGCTGGAACTCCTCACATGTGGGCAGATGAGGGGGTGGAGAAGAGTGAATGCTGGGGCTCAGCCAGCATTCTCCCTATTCCTTTTAAATTTAGCCCAGAATTTCAGTATTTGGCACTGCCACAGTTCACGGTACGTCTTCCATCCTAAGACAGTCCTTTGAAAACAATCTCACAGAAACCCACAGCGTGTGTCTTCTAGGTAATGTTAAATTTAGGAGAGTTGAATATGAAGGTTAACATCTCCTAGACAATATTGATAAAATGATGATTTGAACCTTCCTCTGGATGTTTGTGACATATTTATTTATTTATTTATTTATTTATTTATTTATTTATTTATATTTTTGAGACAGGGTCTCACTGTAGCACCAGCTGTCTTGGAACTCTCTATGTAGACCAGGCTGGCCCTGAACCCACAGAGATCTGCCTGACTCTGCCTCCCAAGTGCTGGGATTAAAGGCTCACATGTGGTTGACTTTTATTATACTACTGAATGCACAGGATTAATGAGTAAATAAGATTTAGATGATCAGAGAGTTTAGAGTGGAGTTGAACAACTAAGTAAGTTTTGTAGTTTTATCTCTCTCTATTCCTTGGAAATTGATGTCAGAACTCATGTCCATGCTAGCAGACAACATAATCTACTGTGGCTTAACACTCCTATTTAAAGTAACAAATGTCCAGTCTCCCCCTCTCATATCCATTAATTTATGATAATAGTGATAATATCTAAGGCAATGGAAATATTTGTTATATTGTATGGTTTAGGATATAATGGCAAGACACAGTGACTTCATTTCCAAAAAATAATTTGATCTGGGACTGGATTGATGGCTCAGTGATTAAGAGTCAGCTCTTGCAGAAGACCTAGGTTCAACTCCCAGCACCCACATGGTAGCTAACACCTGTCAGTAACTCCAGGCCCAGTCCAGGGGAATCTGATGCTGCATTCTGACTTCTGTGGGTGTGCAGAGCATGGGTGCATTTACATACAAGCAGGCAATACACTTAGACACCAAAATTAAAAATACAAATAAAATATTTAAAAAATAGTTTTATAATGGTAATTCATTCCCTTACTGTAAATTAGAGCTGACTGTTACAGAGGTAATCTCTTATAAAACCAGTATAACTGCTTTCTTTAATTGACTAATAGACATAGGAACCGTGAAAAGGATAATTCTCTATTCAGAGCCAAATATAATACTAAAGTCTTTTTAAGCTGTGCATTTAAGCAAAATATATTAATACAGGAGAGCTCTGATATCAGCAATGGATTATTCTGCCAAGGAGATGTTGGCCAGAGGATCCAAGTCCCCCCAAAAGGTAAAGGCTTCTTGCCAGTAAACTGGGATACCTGCAAGAAGAGAGGCGATAAGGCCCTGCTGTCGAAGGCATGGTGTAAGCATGGGAAAGATGTATTGAGACCACACTTGCAAGTGTACAGTTGGTCTCTGGAATGCGAGAGAGTGTTACCAAAGGCCACTAAACCAATAAAGCAAATATTGGTCTCTTTGAGTCAAGCAAGACTCCTCCGTCAGCATCAGCTACACCTCACCTGCCTGGAAACACTGTGCAGCAGTGGCAGCCATAGGTCTGTATTTCCCAAATGTAATTGACTAGTAGCTCTCTCCTTGGAGGAATAATTCATGGCTGATGCCACAAGCTTACGTCCTCTAGTGGTAAGGAGATGTTATAAGCCACAGTAACACCTTGTCATCTTTTACAGAAAAACTATAGTTCATGGATTAGCATATCATCCAAACATCTGTGTTTATACCAATGTAACCTACTACAATAATTAGTACTGTTTAAATTCCTGTATATCTAACTGTTTGTCATCTTTTACAGAAAAACTATAGTTCATGGATTAGCATATCATCCAGACATCTGTGTTTATACCAATGTAACCTACCACAATAATTAGTACTGTTTAAATGCCTGTATATCTAACTGCTTGTGCTTCATTAGTAGGATTGAAAGGTTATTCCTGGATAAACTGTCAACCCATGAAAGGAAACAGCCTAAACTGATCAGAGTCCAAAATGACATCTCCAGAGAAAGTAGTTTTGCTTCTTGCCCACTTGTGCCCCTTTTCTAAGCCTAGGGAACAATCTGAAGAAGAAGGGGGAATGGTAGAATGTAAGGGCTGTGATTGGGGTGAATGGTGAAACTACAGCAATATAGACTGGACTCTCATTTGATCAATATGATTGTACATACAAGCCCCTCCAGCTGGATGGTGGGAGCCTTGGGCTGTGTGGGTTTGGGCATAGCTGCTTGCAAATTTGTTTTACATGAAGGATACTTTTATTCACTACTTATTGCTTGTTGTTAAAAAAATCAAATATAAAATAAAAAATAGTTTTAAGCTGCTGTTATTTGAATCTTCCAGAACACACAGATGTGAAGAAATTAACTACATGGACACAAGCATTTGTATTGCATACTCGTTTACTACAATATTAATTTACCCCATGTCACAGATGGAACAGTTGATGCTATGGCAGTTATGAAGTTTAAGATGATCACAGGAATATACATTATGAAGCTTGGACCTAAGCAATTAACCAGCATTATGAGTTAATACTTTTGAACTGTGCACATGTAGTGGGTGAGGTTTTCTAGAGGCGATGCATTCCTTCTTGAACACCACATCATTTAATTTGAAGAACCAAATAAGAGAATCAATTCCAATTTTAATGAAGTAAAAAAAAAGTTTCGAAGAAATGGAATTGGCAAATTAAAGGCCCAAACTACAAGTTGCCAGTAGTTAAATAATCACAATCGTGTAATACAGAGTAGATATAAGAAGGATTGGTTTCACCGACAAACAGAGTGGATGGTCTTTCGTGTCAACATGTAGAAACATGAGTCCAACATCATTAGTCCTCATTCAGCACCAGCCAACTGCACACACATGTGAAAATGCTCTGACTTTAAAAATAAGGAATTATTTGAAAATAGTTTACAGCACCATGGAGTCCAAATAAAGTGGTGGTACAGATTGATTTTGACCAATGGGCCACTGGTGCACAATATCCATAAAACACTGAGAAACTACAGGCTCCCCAGTCATGAATTTCTGATAAACAAAGAACTGAGGATTGAAAGACAGCTGCCTCAAACACAAGGGGACTCATCTGTTGAGGGAATTCCAGTGGAAACACAAGCTGCCTGGGATAGTAAATGAAATGCAGTCACGCTAGGCCATCCAAAAGGAGTCTGTCCAACTGTACTAGGGTAAAATAAGTCCAAATGCTGCAGGAAGTTTACAGGTGAAGCGTTCCTCCACATCTCCTTTTG
This sequence comes from Rhizomys pruinosus, assembly GCA_009823505.1. NCBI lineage: Eukaryota > Metazoa > Chordata > Mammalia > Rodentia > Spalacidae > Rhizomys > Rhizomys pruinosus. The sequence continues at coordinate 646,265 of VZQC01014635.1, read as the reverse complement.
AAAAATATCTACTCCCACTGCTAGTATTCTATTTTATCTTAATTTCTTAATGAACTAGAACTACAATAAACATCTCTCCAGTTAGGATCCTGATAAAGTTGTCTGTGCCAGTTAATTTTTGTTATTTTTCTTGTTTACTATCTTTTTCTTTTTCTTTTTCTTTCTCTTTACCATTAGATACTTCATTCCAAGGAGGTCTCTGTGGGTGAAAATACCATGGAACCCAAACTCACAGGCATGAATCTTGCAAAGATATTTCCATGTCTACCTGTTTGCCAGTCTCCATGATGAAATCAGCTAATTGAACCAGCTTGTACACTTAAAATAGGCTTACTCCTTTACTACCACTATCACAGTGCTGCTATTTAATTGAGTACGCTTAGTCTTCAGCTGAGGATTAAATCATAGAATTGCTATGCACGGACACAACAAAGCTCTTAAACCATGCCATATAAAACAAAGAATAGAATATATCTAGAAAGCCGGGTGTGGTGGCACACGCCTTTAATCCTAGCACTTGGGAGGCAGAGGCAGGCGGATCTCTGTGAGTTCAAGGCTAGGCCAGCCTGGTCTACAGAATGAGCTCCAGGCCAGCTGTGACTAAAGGGAGACCTTGTCTCAAAAATATGAAAAAAAAGAATATAGCTAGAAAAAAATGAATCTTGCTAGAAAGGTATTTTGTTATTATTTTATTATTTATAATTATTTTCATGAATGTCTAACGAGGAAGCTAAACCGAGGGATTTCTCATTGTGAGAATGTGTGAAGTTCCCCTTTTCCTGATGACAGTCTCTTTAAAAGTGTTATTTGAATTTTGTTAGTATCTGCTGTGTGTATGTGTGGTGTAGTGTGTATGGTGTGTGTGTGTGTGTGTGTGTGTGTGTTTGTTGTTTGCTTGTCTCTGTGTGTGAGTTCAGCCTGTGAATGACAATAACAAGGTCAAAGACCAGCTGATCCTCCCTTACTCCTGTCCATGTTTGCTGAGACAGAGCCTCTTGTACACCTCTGCCAATGCAAGGCTAGTTGGTTCTTGAGTTTCTGGGTGGGGGGGGATCTTCCTGTCTAAACCTCCCATCTCACCACCCTAGAAATCGTGGGTTACAGACATCAGTTACTATATTTGCTTTATTTGATTCTAGAAACTCACACTTTCCTATGCTTGTGTGGAAAGCAATTTTCCCACTGAGGCATCTCACAGCCTTATTAACTCTAAAGGTTTATATCTCTCCCTCCTCTGCCCTTCATTCTTCAATTTCCTTAAGCTCCTTCCCTGAAGGAGGTGTAAATTCTTGCATGTTTTGTACCCATGACAGGAGACTTATACCAGTACCAGAACAAAGAAGTGAAGTATCTTTTATTAACCTTGAAATGAAAAGCACCTAAAGATAGGGTTGGGAAGTAGAAGTAGCAATGCATACTATGTTCTCTGATTAATCTAGTTCAATAAATGCAAAATGTTTCAACTATGTTTAGAAATTTTAGTTTGATTAAAATTTAAAAAATATTTCCACCTTATTTCCTAAATGGAAATAAAATGATCATAGCACAAGTTGGAAAATATTCCAATTATAGTAAAAAATATCAATTTTCTTATCAAGACAATCAGCATCATAGCTAGAATGATTATTTAAATTCAATTTATTTTCATATGTCATTTTATCCCTAATACTTTCAAATATGAAGGGTACAATAATGAAATGAATGACATTAATTCCATAATTTGAAATGGGACTCTCAATTCCAGGGTGTTCCAAAGGATAGATCTGCTATTTGTTTAAAAAGACAACAAAAGTACTCTCTTTTTCTTATCTACCCCTTAGTAATGCTTGTCTCCTATTATCTTCCTCTCTAGAGCTCCTTCTTTCTCTTTATTTCTATCATTCATGTCCATTTTTCTACATTCTGAGGGCACTGACGAAAATCACATTATAGACATGGGGAAGTGGGTAAGAAATACCAATGCAACATGAGGAAATTTTAGCAACTGATGAGAGTTGAGGAGGGACAGACAGTCTCCTACAGGGATGGGACTCAGTGGCTTCAGAAGATGCACCCATACTGAAAGACATTTGGAGACAAAAACATCAGACTGTTCAGGCACGCGCACAAACACACACACACACACACACACACACACACACACTTATATTTATATACGTGAGAGTTCATTACATTGGGCAGGGGGAAGAGGGAAAAATGTAGGGAAGGGAAGGGAGCAGATCTAAATATTTCAAACTATATTATATGAAAGTTGAAAGCTTCAACAAAAATAAACTTCTGGTCAAACAACAACAGGGACAAGATGAACTTTGTCCTGCTGTTTCTTCTACTTCGCTCTGCTTTTAAGTTCTTTGTCAGTTGCACAGAATTTGCTGCAAGGGAAACAAGGCAACGTAGAGTGAGTGAGAGGACAATGGCAAGGGGACAGTGCTCATGTCTTTTAGCTACAAATAAGGATTTGAAACTAAGGATCCAGGCTTTGTAATCCATTCACAAAAGGCTGAAAGTGGGATCAGGTGAAAGCCAGTGCTTCCCCAGAGACTGGATAGATCTCCGTGGAAAAGCAGTTATTTTCTAGTTTCTAAAGGACTGTAAGATCAAAGGGGCAGTACAAGTACTTTTGGCTCTTTGTAAGGTCCAAGCTCCAAACACAACAACAATCTTCTATCCTTCAGAGTGTGATAAAGAATTCCTTGTAATACCCCAGCGAGGTCAGTGAAGTTACTGATAGCCCATTGTGAAGATTTTGCAATTCTCTAGAGTGTACTGATAGATGATAAATTTTGCAGTGCGTCAGTAGGAAAGATGAAGGTCTCTTTCTATTTAACTGGTAACCGAGTGACAATTTTAAAAATCATCCTCTCAACCTCCAGCACAAACCATGCTTTTAAAGTGAAAAGAAATATCTCAAGATATGTGGATCTCCAAAGTCACATTAAAACACAATTATTACATGTGGCATACCAGTTATAACTATTACAATAAATACAAACCACCTTACAAACATCGTATGTTGTAACTTACCAACGCTTTTTCTCTTGTGACTAACTAGGAGGTATTGGTCATTTTAGCATTTATGTCCCTTATAAATATTGTTTTCACCTTCGGTCTTATCTTCATGTTGCAAAGTACTTCTCCTTGAAATCAAGTAGCTTGAAATTGGACAGATATTACCAATGGAATCAAGGGAAGGTGAAAATTGTAAAATAGCCATTTTTCATAATTCTGCCCAAGAGTTTTAAGCATTTACTTTCCCCCCAAGACTCTTTCAAATATTGTTTGAAATCAAGTCAGGTAGCTAAATGTTTGGCATTTACTTCATGTACCTTTAAAATATTCTTCTGTTATACTGAACTCAAGCCTTGCAATGAGAATTCCCCTCTTAATGAATGTTTCAGCACTAAATATTGAAAAGCAATTTATTTTTATGGAACTCTAAGGATCAAGTCTCATGAACCATTATTTATATGATGAACCTTTGACTTTCCAAATTGCCTAGAAGTGTTGTACCAAATGCTTTTTCGCCTTTTGTATTTTCTTTATTGCTTGAGTACATGTTGCTATTTACAGTGAGAAGCAAATTATGAAAGGTTGCTATTTAATATTTGCATACATCCATGACTTATTCAATATTTACAGGGAAATAACTCACATGAAATTATTAGTGAATGAGCTCAACAACACTAAGTTAAGTATACCAAAGGAGCAATAAACTAATTTTCAATTATGAAGCTTTAATTTCTTCAGTTCATTGACACAGTTGCAAATATGAAAATTTATATGGCCTTATTTTAGATGGCACCTGTAAACACTCTCTTGAAACAACATGAATGGCTGTGTTCATGTTGCTCAGGCCTAGAAAATGCCACCACATTTTCAAATAAAGTATAAATTTACTCGATTGTCTGAGATTGTACTTCCCTCAAAGTCTTACCCCATATGTAACTCTCAGAAATACTGTAAGCAACTTTTAACTACAAGAAAGATATGAAAGCCGATATTTATCATCATTTGTCACAAATGGTTGCCAGAAATTCATAGGAAGGAAGGTATATGGAATATTCTCCTTGAGATTTACTATAAATGTAATTATCACAATTCTCAGTTCTGATAACTAGCTGGCTTAAGTGAACAGATGGAAAACTCACGTGTCATGGAAATACAATGACAACTTTGCCTATCTCACCTATAACTTCACCATATGTAAATTCTTGATATATTTGATCCACTCTAAGTTAGCTGAGACAGTATCTCGCTCTCTCTCTCTCTCTCTCTCTCTCTCTCTCACACACACACACACACACGTACACACATACACACACAGGCATACAAATATATCTAGTATCTTGTCATTATGAAAACCAATGGAATGTTCAAAGAACAACCTCATTAAACATGTTTAAAGCATAAGATGATTTTAATTATTCATGTCTTTTGCTTAAAACAGTAATTTGTCAAATAAACTTGTGTTTAATCTAAATCTAGGGCTAAAATTTGATTTATTATCTATTTCTGTGTCTAATACACACATGTAATCAATATGTTAATTTGGAAGTTAAATTGATACAATTAAAATATTCAGTCTTGTTTTTTTTTTTTTTTTTTTTTTTTTTTTGTCTTTTTGAGACGTCTCTGTAAGCCAGCTGTCCTGGAACATCTGTAGACCAGGCTGTTGAATCAAGATCCACTGCCTCTGCTCCATGTGCTGGATTAAAGGATGCACCCAGCCGCTTTCTTGTTAATGCCTGTATGTGAAAGTGTATTTACCTGTTGAAAAACGTTCCTAAGAAACATCCCACACATGACCCATGTGCACATGCACAATTCACATACATGACACACAAAGTAGTTTTTATAATTTAGAAACGAAGTTATCCAAGTTAGAGCGATTATGAATCTATGCTGTTCTCTTAATTTAGCTTTTTCCCAACTTGATAAGATATGGAAAATTCTATACTCCAAACAGGTATTATACTCGTGTTTGGTCAAACAGTTTGACTCCACATGGTAAATTCAGTAGCTCTTGTGCTTTCAAAGTATGTAATTTGTATTGCTCTTGAGTCAGGTGCGTTAAATACTAAGATGCTCAATATGTGATTATGTAATAGATCTTATAACAGAAAAGGAAATTTTCTGCAGATCCAATTCTAGAAGTGAAATGATAATATTAGAAATTATGTGCAGATTAGCTTTGTGAAAGAAACTAAGTAGACTATCAATATATTAAACATAACTATATTCATGCAGGTAAGTTTGAATAATGTTTCAGTTCTTTGGATTTCTTTTTTGGCATCAACAGTCTGATTAATTTCCTTTTCTGAATATTTTTATTAAAATCAGACAATGCTTAAGCTGTATAGAATTTTTACAAAGTGTGAGCTTCAGCGATCTCACTCCCCAGTGGTGCTCATGTAGCAATTGTTACTAGGGTTGTCTTCAAATTGGAATTTCAGAGTGATTTTATTTTCCTGTTCTATTGTTTCTCTTTTTTCATAATTTGTATTGATTAGATCTTTACTTTCCTGCCGTATTTAATAATTAGTGTAAATAAGCCTGGACAGAGTGCCGATATATTGTTGTTAAGAATTGTCTTATATTATTTGTGATCCATACTGTTAAAGTGAATATGCATTTTTATCAAATTATTTAAATGCTTTTTTATGTGTGTATTTTTGTGTCTGTGTGCATGAATGTGAGGCATTGCTCATTATAAGAAGGATAGATCCTGGACTAGAATAAGTGTTGTGAGCGTTTAATTGGTGGAAATTTGGGTCTCTGCAAAAAGAACATCACAGAGCTTCCAGTGATGATAATAATTAAGTTTGGTATTTTAGTAAAATGTGTATATAATGTCATATCTATATAAGTGGCGCATATTGTGAAATGGTGTGTGGTAGAAATGGTGTCAGAGTCTATATGAGAGGTTATGGATATTGTTAGCTGCCATGTGCATGGGAAAGCTACAATCTGAAAGGGCAGCTGCCTTAATTTAGGAACATCTCTCAGCCATGAATTGTTTTAATCCTTTCTTTTTTATTTTCGTTTGAAGAGGAGTAATTTTTCAATGACTGTTTAATTTTTGACTATTTTCTTCTCATGTATTGATATGTTTAGAGATTGGGCTGCCTTAATCTAGCATTGGGAGCAAGTTGCAGATTTATGAGTTAGGCGCTGTCTAGAGTGAGTTAGGGGTAGGGTACCTGTTCGAAAAGGACCAAAAGAAACCTATTTAAGTTTACTTAGCCGAATTTTACAGCATATTTTTAAAATTATAATATTTGATTAATGACTGAAGTCTTCCAGGAATTAATACATTTTTACACTTTTCTTGTGAAATTTCTGATGTTATATGGTCTCAAAAGCCTTTTTGTTCTTCTAGCCAGATCTTGATATAGTATGTACGTTTTTTAAATACGATTGCTCGTTTTATCTGTCTTAAGTGTTAATTCACATTTTAAAGAATTTCCCAATGTTAGAAAATTTATTCTTTTAATATTCTGATTGTTCTAACATTCTTTAGTTGGATACTCTGTTTCCTAGATAAATTGAGAATCTCAATAATGTATCTTTGTCTTGTTCATCTCATGGTATGTGCAGATTCTACATAATGTAACAATTTAGTTTGGAATATGTTTTTGCAGTTTGAAATGTATTTTTGTTTTTAAATCTGTTTTTTTCATTTCTGTTAATTTTTAATGAATGTTTATTTCTGTTGGTGATAGCAGTCAGTCAGCGTCAGGGAGGTGTAAAAGGTGATCAGAGTCTTAATTCAGGGTGAGAGCAATAGAAAATCAGATTGCTATTGCAGTTAGAGCTTGATCGTGATCGTAATGGATGTGTATAGTTTCGAACTGATTTGAGAGGTTGTTAGTGTGCAGTATCCATGTCATGCATACTTTGTCTAACAACCATAACATCAAAGAGGGATGAAGGCAGAAATAGTGTAAGGAAGACATTGTAAAATCTTTATAAAGAATCTTGTTTAGATAATATTTTATTTTTTTTATTTTTTGCATTGAGTATATTTTGCCTGTACATGAGTTACATGTGCATGGATGTGTGGGAAAGGTCAGATCTTGGATTGGTTGATATGTTAGTGCTGTATCGGAAATATCTTGGTCCTACATGAGGCCATGCCTTATTAATCTCTAAGTAGAGTTTATATTATTGTTTAAATATAGTATTACTAGTCTAAGAATTTTCATTGGTATTTTATTATTTCCTTTTGTTCAACCAACAGGCAAGCAAAAAATAAATTTTTAAAAAAAAAAAAATTGTTTTTATTATTTTTCTGAATTTTTTAAAAACTGAGAATCACATCAGTTTTGCTGCTGTCTGGCGTTAAAAATAATTAGTATACAAATCCTTTCACATTGGGCAGAGTGGAATTCAAAGCATAACTCATGTGTAATAGAGATATTTGGATACTTATTAAATAGAAACTGATTCAGCGTAATTTTCACAAGTACCATCTATAATTTAGATAGTTAAGGGTAGATACAGTGAGGGATAAGACAAAGGTATGTAAAGTGAAAGTTTAGGTTGCTGTTTAACTGGATGAAAGGAGATTTGGGAATAGGACAGTTAATAGTGATGCCAGCGGGAATGATTTCCAAGTCATTGTTAGGATTTTTATTTGAGAAAACTCTTCTTGAAGAAATTTAAAGTTGCTTATTTTGGATTTTAGAGTAGTGGTTTTATATTTACCCTCCTCCATGGAGCTTATGAAAAAAATGGAGATTATTATGAAATTGGGAATTTGGCTGACTTTGGCTGAGATGAAGCATTTTAATATATGCATATAAGATGATTAATCAATGAATTGATTAAACGGACTTTTAATTGATGTTGTGTTTACATTTATTCAGTCACTATTTCTTCCATCCACACATCCAGATATGTTTGCTAATGCAGCATCTTTCAGTTTTTTTCTTTTAGCAATAGGTGATATTTTGGTAACATTCAAGTATTCAAGTAGTTGCCACCACACGCTTGGTAATCGAGAGAGCTGTATTTCAATCGTTGACAAGTGAGAATGGTAGTTACATTCCTCAAGCTATTTAATGTCTGCGTTTTCTAGGTTAGACAAGGGCCAAGGTTGGAGAAACAGTCTTTGTTTGGCTCCTGGTCATTCTGGTGTTTTTTTATGCGCTGAGTTTGAGGAATTTTGATCTATGAATGAAGACAAGCATTGAATTGGTATTTTAAATAGTACTAATTGTTGGTAGGTTATTTGGTATAGACAGATGTGGTGTGATCCATGGATTCATTTTCTGTTGACAAAACGCAATGGTGCCCTCATATTGTGTGAAGGCAGTTTATTCATGAGAGGGCTGTAAGAAAAAGAGACGTAAGAATGAGTGAATGTGATTGAAGGGGGGCGGGAGGGGAACGGGTGTTATTCGTTGATGTTATTAATTGAGTGAGTTTACCAGGATCATTTGCCAGACTGATACAGGTTACTGTGGTTAGGTCGTAATTTAACAGATTGGTTTGGCTTGAAAAACGGTAATTGCATCTAGTTAATGAGATATATTTGTTGTCACGTCGTTCTACTAAAATCCGTTAAATATGGGATTGGCAAATACAGTTTTTTTGGTATTCACTGGTTTTTCATATAAGTGACTTACAAATTAGTTTCTCCAAGTAATAATAGTCAAAGCATGGTGAATTGATGAGGTGCTTATATGGTTTGTATATATTAATGTTCTGGGAATGGTATCAACCCAAAAAAAGGGGGATACAGATAGAAACCTTTTTGTCAAAATTGATTAACTTTAAACTATAGGCGATTTGTTTTCAGGTATAGCAAAATGGACTCTTGTTTGTCATAGCAGCATTCTCAAAATGGAAGTACTTAGGAGCAGATGGATTCAAGAGAAACATGGTGGATTAGACTTTTTTAGGAACCAAATTAATATGTTTTAAGAGCAAATAACAGGAAAAGGAGCGAACGCAGGGTGGAGGAACGATGATGCGGAAATTTGAGTACATTGTTTAAAAATAGATGGGTTTGCAATTGTTAATTGTCTCAGAATTTTCAACTGTATGAGTTTCTTTGAGTTGAAGTGAGGGTGAAGATTGTGCCCTTTGAATTTCATGAGTTGAGAGTGAGAATTTTTTCATGTATGGTTCTGTTGTTAAGTAGTGTTATCAGACTCATCTGTTAAAAGGACCATTAAATCAAAATAAAGGGTAATAAGAGAAAAAAACATGTTATGGTTTGATGATATAGTGAGATTGTGTCTGACCTACTAATGTAACTGCACTATCATACATAGCTATTAAATGCATATCATCATAGCCACTAATCTTATTCAGCTTTTGATTGTTTCTTTTGCTTTATGCATCANGGAACTCAATCTGTAGACCAGGCTGGCCTTGAACTCACAAAGATCCACCTGCCTCTGCCTCCCATGTGCTAGGATTAAAGGCATGCGCCACCACGCCCGGCTTCAGTCTTGTTTAAACATGCCTAATGTATGATGGAAAAGTGTATTTACCTGTTTGAAAACACGTATCCATACAGACACACATCCACACACACATGCACACACATGTGCACACACATGCACACATGCATACACATACACATGCACACACACAAAGCTTAGTCTAGTCTTATAAATATTAGAAACTGAAGTTATCCAAGGTTAAGCAGTCAATGATTTTATGAATTCTATTCCTGCCCTTCTCTCTTAATTTTAGCTCTTTCCCCAACTTTGAAAGATATGGAAAAATTTCTATACTCCAACACAGGTGATTATACTCGTGTTTGGAATCAAACATTTAGGACTCCAACAATGGTACATTCAGTGAAGCTACACTTCTACTGTTGCCCTTCTCCAAACGTATGTAAACTGTTGTATGTGCTCTTGAGTCAGAAGAGTAGCGTTAAAATACCTACACGAATGCTCAATATGACTTGATTATAGTAATGAGATCTTATAAACAAGAAAAGGAAATTTTCCTGCCAACGATCTACCAATCTAGAGAGTGACCAATCATAAATATCTAGAACAATTCATGTGCCAGATTAAGCTTTGTGAAAAGAAAACTAAATGTAAGAAACATATCAAATAGACTATTTTAAAACATATACCACTAATATTCATGCAGGTAAAATTTGAAATAATTGTTTTCAGTTCTTGGATTTCTTTCTTTGGCATTTCAAACAATGTCCTTTGTTAATTTCCCTTTTCTCTGATACTATATTTCTTTATATTAAAATCAGCACACAATGCATTAGCTGTCATGATGACATTTTCTAACAAAGTGAGTGAGCTTCAGCAGATCCTCCACTCCCTCCCCAGTGGTGCTCCACTGTAGCAAAATCTGTATCCACTACAGCTTGTCTTCCTACAAATTCTGGGGTTACATTTCAGGAGTGATCTTTTATTTTTCCTGTTCTAATTCTGTTTCTCTTTATTAATTCCCATACACATTTGCCTAGTCTGAATTGAGATTGCTTTACTTTCTGCCGATATTAACTATTCAATTTAGCTGTAAAATAAAGCCTGAGGCACCAGAGTGCCGATATATTGTGTTACCAAGAATTGCCATCTTTATATTACTTGATGAGCTTCCATACTGTTAAAATGTGAATCATAGCCTCATTTTGATAACATAATTTTAATTTATAATGCTCTTTTTATGTGTGTATGTGTATCTGTGTCTGTGTGTGCATGAATTGTGAGTGCATGTGCTCATGATTATCAGAAGAAGGCATCAGATCCCCTGGAGCTAGAATTACAGGTGGTTGTGAGCTGTTTAATGTGGGTGCTGGGAACCAAATGTGGGTCCTCTGCAAAGACAGAAACTACTCAACCACAGAGCAATCTTCCCAGCCTGATGGATATGAATATATATGAAAACGTTTGTATTTTATGCATAAAATTGTGTATATAATGTCCATAATCTATATAAGTGTGCAGCCATATTGTGCAATGGCTGTGTAGGCCAGAAATGGGTGTCAGATCCCCTAGAATGAGAGTTATGGATAATTGTTAGCTGCCATGTAGATCCTGGGAACCAAGCTCACATCCTCTGAAAGGGCAGCCAGTGCTCTTAATTACGGAACCATCTCTCCAGCCCCCATGATAATTACAGTTTTACATCCTTTCTTTTCTTATCCTTTCAGGGTGTTGAAGAGGACAGGGTTTAAAAATTATTTCAAAACTTGACTGTTTATTTCTTGACAATATTTTTCTCATGTTATTGATATGTTTTAAGAAAACTGAGTTCGTGGCACATGCCTTTAATCCTAGCACTTGGGAGGCAGAGGTTGGCAGATCTTTATGAGTTCAAGGACAGCCTGGTCTACAGAGTGAGTTCCAGGACAGCTGGGGCTACAGGGAGACCCTGTCTCGAAAAGACCCCCCCCAAAAAGAAAACTGAGTTCAAGTTTACTTAGCCAGAAATTTTACATGCATATTATTATTTTAAAAATTATAATATATTATTAATGAAGAACGTCTCTCCAGAGATTAAATCACAATATTTTTACACCTTCTTTGCATATGAGAAAATTATTCCTGATGTTAATAATGGTCTCAACACAAACAGCTCTTTTCTTCTTCCTAGCCCCAGATCCTTGTAAATCACAATAGTACTGTACCGCCTCTTTTTCAACATCACTATGCCATCTTTGCATCGCATTTTCTATCCCTGTGCATGTTTAAGTGGTTTCTAATTCACAGAGTTTTTAAAAGAACTTTTACCCCACTCCAATGTTAGCAAAACCTTTATTCTTACCTTCCCCAATCTTATATTCTGACAACTTGTTCTAAACTATTCATTTCAATGTTTGATAACTTCTGTTTCTCCTAGAATACAACACTTGAGAATCTCAGATAATGTCATCTTTGTCTTGTAAACTCTCCAGTCTAACATGGTACTTGACAGATGTCTTCTAACATAAAATGTCAACAGTTACAGTTTTTAGTTTAGGAATTTCATGTTTTCATTGCAGTTTGAAAATGTATTTGTACTGTTTTAAATCCTGTCTTTTTTCATTTCTGTTAATTTTTATAAATGTTTTTCATTCCTCTGTTAGTGTGATAGCTCAGTCAGTTACAGCGCTTGTCACAGAAGAAGGAGGGCCTGTAAAAAGGTGCATCAGCATGTCTGTAATCTCAGGGTTGAAGAAGCAGAATCAGAACAATCCCAGAACTTGCTCATCTGCCAGTAGAGCTGGATCAGTGATCCACAGGCTAAGTTGGAGACTGTGTTGTAAAATAATGTTATGCGGAAACTGATTGAGAAGTACATCTTCTGTCTACGTGTGCACGTACACTCACACATACATATGCATGCATACATCTTCTGTCTACACACACACACATACACATACACACAGAGGGAAACAATTGACACAGGCAGACAATAGCTGTGTAAGGCCAAACATTGTTGAAAAATCCTTTACTTAAAGAATCTTGAGTTTAGATATATATTTTTATTTTTTTTTAATTTTTATGCATATGAGTATATTTCCTGCATGTACATGAGTTCACATGTGTCATGCAATGCCTGTGGAGGACAGAAGGCCTCAGATCTCTTGGAATTGGAATTTCAGATAGCTGTTAGCTGCCATGTATGTGCTGGAAATCAATCATTGGTCCTCTACATGAGCGGCCAATGCTCTTAACCTCTAACCATCTCTCCAGTACTGAGGTTTTATATATTATCTTTAAATATCAAGTATTACTTATTGCTCTTCAAAGAATTTTTCACTTGGTAATTCATTTATTATTTCCTTTTTGGGGTTAACAAATGATTACCAATATAGCATGAGCTTGTGAGAATTCATGGAATAAGTCACTTTTTGTCTGTCTTTTTATTATCCAATTGTAATCTATCCTGACATTTTTTTAAAAACCTCTGAAAGAATCACCATCAGTTCTTGGCTGCTGATCTGGCTGCATCCTAGAAAATCAATTTAGTATACAAACCACTCACTGTTCACTATGTGGGCAGAGTTGATTGAATTAAAAGCAAAACTCATGTTTCAATAAGCAGAATCATTTTGGACTACCTTGGAATCTACAATAAGGAAAACTGATTTCAGCAGTAATTTTCCACAAAATGCTTTACCATCTATAAGTTTCAATAGTGTACACAGACAGGGTAGATACAGCTGAGGGGAGATAAAGGACAAAGGATATAGTTAAAGGTGAAAGCTCTTAGAGTTTGCTGCTTTAACTGGAGCATGGTAAAGGAAAGGCATTTGGGAACAAGTAGGGAAGAGACCAGCTTAAATAGTGATGCACAAGCAGGGAGATAATGATTTCTCCCAAAGTCTATGTGTTCCATGGATTTTACATTACTTATGAGAAAAACTCTTTACTTGAAGAGAAAATTTATAAGTTGCTTACTTTTTTGGAAATTTCATTTATGAGTAGTGTGTTTGTATCATTTCCACCCCTTCCTCTCCCCCTCCCCCCATGTTGGAAGACATTATTAGAAAACAAAATGGAGATTAAACTATTGACAACTTGGGAATATTATTGGCTGTTACTCTTTGGCTGAGATGAACAAGCACATCTTTAAATAATATGCATATAAAGCATGCCATTAAGCCATCCAATGAACATTTGACTTAAAAACGGACTTTTTTTAATTGATGCTTTGTGTATTTCATACATCATTTTCCAATTCAGTTCAGGCATATTTCCCCTTCCCTTCCCCCCATCCCACCCCACCCCATCCCAGATCATGCATTCTGCCATAACTGTCCTGCATCTTTCAGTTTTTTTTCCCATTTTTTAGCAATAGGTGATAATTTATGAGTACAAGCATCCTTCATGTAAAACCAATTTTCAAGTAGTTGTGCCCAAACCCACACAGCCCCTTGGTCCCACCATCCAGCAGAGGGGAGCTTGTATGTTCAATCAAGTTGATCAAATGAGTGTCCAGACTATATTGCTGTAGTTTCACCATTCACCCCAATCACAGCCCTTACATTCTACCATGCCCCCTCTTCTGCAGATTTTTCCCTAGGCTTAGACAAGGGGCACAGGTGGATGAGAAGCAAAACAGTCTACTTGTCTTGGACTCTGGTCACTTCTGGCTGTTTTCTTTCATGCGCTGACAGTTTGTCCAGGAATAACCTTTCGATTCTACTAATGAAGCACAAGCAATTAGATATATAGGTATTTAAACAGTACTAATTGTTATGATAGGTTACTTTGGTATAGACACAGATGTTTGGATGGTATGTTAATCCATGAGTTACATTTTTTTCTGTTGAAAAACAAACGACAAATGGTGCCCCTCATATGTGGATGCTAGTGCCAATAGGCCAGATATAAATATTTCTCATGGAGAGGGATGCATAGTAAAAGAACAACAACAGAAAGACTGCATCAGAAAACTGAGTGAAATGGTGAATTGGGAAGGGCGGGAGGGGCGGGAGAGGGACACGGGTGTATATTCGATTGATGCATATTTAATTGACGTGAGTTCTACAAGGATCCAGTTTTGCCCAGACACTGTATACAGGTTACATGGTGGCTTAGGACTCAGTAAAATATTAAACAGCATTGGTTTACAGGCTCTGATAAAAACGGTAATGCATCTGAGTTAAATGGAGATATAAATTGCTGTTGTCCACGTTCGTTCTACATAAAATCCGTATAACAATAACTTTGGGATTGGCACATACAAATGTTCTCTATTATTTTTCTGTTGTACGGTATCACCTCGTAGCATTCTTTTTCACCTATAAGATGACTTAACAAAAAAAATTAAGTTTGCTCCCCAAGTTAATCACATACAGTCACCCAAAACAGCATGGGTGAATTTGATGAAAGCTGTGCCTTGATTCCACCCTATAGGTATGTATAATATAACTGCCTTCTGGAGACTCATGGATCAAAATACAAACCCCCCCCCAAAAAAAAGAAAAAAATGGGGGGATACAGATAGAAATGAAACCTTTCTGTCAAAAACCTTGCAATTCAAATCTTAAAACTAACTACGGGAAAAGATTTGTATGTTCCAACAGGTCAAAATGTCACCAGCAAAAATGGACTCTTGATTTGCTCCATAGCCCAAGTCCATTCTTCAAAAAATGGAACAGTCATAACGTTAGAGAGCAGATGGATCTCAAGAGAAAACACCTTGGGATGGAATCTAAGCACCCATTTTTCTAGGACACAAGAACTTAATCACAAATGTTTCTAAAGCAAGAAGCAGAAGATAAACAGGGAAAAGGAGGCGAAACAGCAGGGGTAGAGGAGGAACTCATGATGCAGAGAATACTTTTGAGTAGCAAATGATTTAGAAAATGAGGATGGTTTATGCGCCCAAGATGTGTTGCAAATTTGTCTCAGAACACCTTTTCCAAACACCCTTGTATGAGGTAGCTCTCTTCCTGTTGATGTTTGAAGATGAGAGGTGGACAGATTTGTGCCCCACTTGTGAATTTCATGCAGTTGAGAGGCCCTGCCAAGAATTTTTTCAATGTATGGTTCCCTGTGGATTCAAGGTCAGCCTGGTCTACAGAACGAACTCCCAGATGCCTGGTACTAAAAGGGAGACCCTATCTCAAAAATACCAAAAATAAAAGGGTAAAACTAAAAAGAAAAAAAAAAAACACAGAATGTATGGTTCCTGATGAATATAGCTGAGATTGTTGTCTGACCTACATACATGTACACATGCACATATGCATACATACACAAACATATTCACACATGCACATATACATACACATATACCCACAATCCTCAAATCCTTAATTTCAAGGCCTTTTTCCATCTGTCATCTCTTCTTGCTTTATGCATCATGACCTCTGTGTTGAGTAATTAACATACAATTTGAAAGCACAGTAGAATTTATTGTGGTTTCTAATATATTAATAATTTATAAAATGGAGTTTATAACACCAAGTGGGATACTTCAAAATTTGGCTGGCTATGAAGTTAATAAACATCTGCATATATTCAGATGCTGCTCATCAGGATTTGAGGATTATCATTATATCATTATAGGAGAATTTGCAAGTTCCTTACTACAATATTTCCAGAAGCCAGGCATGGTTTCAGATGCATTTAACCCCAGCACTTAGGAAGCAGAGGTAGGCATACCTCTTTGAGATTGAGGCCAGCCTGGTCTACACAGTGAGTTACAGGTCAGCTGTGGCTTCGAGGAGACCCCACCTCAATAAAAAATTCCCAGAATAAAACCTAAGATTTCATATTATAGCCTCTAGTATTCTTGTACAATAAAGCTAGGCAGAGAGAATTCATAATAGAATTCACACACACACACACACACACACACACACACACACACACACACCATTCCTCATGTCCTAAAAATAAAAATAAATCTTACAATGAATATTTCTATTCAGAGCCATGTTTTCCATTAATTTAGTTATCCATGAATAGTAATCTAGTAATAATGGATTTGAGGGCATGTGATTCTGTGGTCTCTAAGTTGAATGGTCTCAAGTATATAGATTCTGAAACCTGAGTCAGCTTCAAGTAGATGTTTCCTTTAGAAAGAAAATAAAGACCCTGTTAAAAAAGATATAGTATTTATTACCAATTGCATATTTTTTCTAGAGTGGACTGACACATTCTGTATCAATTTCCTAACTTTTGAGAAACATTGAAAGAACTGCACTTTTGAATTTTTATGCATTTTGATGATATCTAAATGACCAAATGATCTATGCATTGACGTTATAATAGAAAAAAAATACATAAGATCCTAATGGCATCTGCAATCTGGAACATAATGCACACCTGAGTAATTGTCAGCCTCTGTGTATAATTGCTGGGACACTTAGAATCTCTGTATCCACTTAACAAAGGAGCATAATCAGCCCAAGACATCAGAGAATTCAGAGTTACGAACCAAGATTTAATTTCTTCCCATTAATGTAAATAGGTGTTTCGGCAGAGCTTCTGAGTCAGGTGTGGAGAAATAAAAGATATGCAAAATCCATCAGCATCCTGAAGGAGTTCACTGTGTACTGGGGAGAACCAGCAATCAGAGCCCAATGTTATCAGTGTCAGGATAGAGACCCATACATAAAATAAAGGTAGGTCTTGTTTTCAAAACCCTTAAGCATTCTGTAGTGCTTGAGTAGGAAACATAACACAGACTATTCTTCAGTGAATACTACACAAACAAAGACATTTGACCTTGTGTCCGTGCCAGGAATGCGGATGGCTAACAGCTTTCCTGGTAAGCACATGTACTTTTTCCCATGCAGCGAAGCAGGTGAGGCCACTTTTGTCCCGCATGGTCTGCAGTGACTCACAAGCTTTATGGGGCACTGCTTTCTGCTGGCTTAGGAAGAAATCCCTTCTCTGGTCACTGGGCCTTGCATAAACACCAAGCTTATATAGTTTGGTATGCTAATGGAATTTTTTTTTCTTTTCAGTGAAAAAGCAATTTCAAGGACCTTTATTTGAATTTGATTTCCCCAGGAACTGGAGAGCATACAGAGGCAGAACACAATTTCAATGAAATCCTCCCAAACTACTCTGTGTCTCTAATACATGATGTATCACTGAAAGTCCAAGTACCTCTTTGGAATTACTTTCCATACTAATAATACCGTGCTTCTTACAAATACACGAGAATTATATCCACCATACTATTGCCATAGACATGCTTTGACATATTTCATCCTTCTAGTGAATAAGTAGCAGCTCTTCCTCTATTTCCATCAGTGACTGACCATACCTCAGCCTCCACACATACTTCAATGCAAATCCTTAGGACACTGGTTTAAAACCACTGCTGTTCGCTTCTATTTTGACAACGACTAATAGTAGTATAATCAATTTCTTTCTGGAGTATTTCCAGTCAGAAGATCAGTGCGCATTGAAATGCAAACAAAAATATCCATAAATACATTCTCATAACAACTTAGTAAATGATACAACTTCAAAATGGGCCAAACCTGTGGTTATTCATCATTATTTGTGAGCAGGATGACAGAGAAGCTTCTTATATCACCTCTCCAAAATGTGGCTTTCACTTTTTTCTTGACTTGTTTCAACTTGTCTTTGCTGTTGTGCATGTGTAAAGGTTGAGTTTGCTACTAACCTGACATGGGTCTTCATATGGTGGTTGTCTCAGGGATACTGATCAGAAGGGAGTATTTAATGTTGTCTACTCAGGGGTAGATCAGCTTCACCTGGAGAAACTGAGACAGTGTCACTGCTACTTTATACAAAAAAAAAGGGCTTTTCACAGCTTCCCCTGAAGATCAACAAGAGCAGCCTTGTCCAATGCAAATGGTCAGCCCTTGCCTGAGAACTAACAAATAAAAGACACCAAGGGCTCCTGAAGGCCTGTGAGTTTAACCAAGTGTTACAGATGACTCTAGTACTAAGGAATGCTAGAGCAGTGTAAACAAAACATCCCCCTTCCATTATATCCTCACGCTCTCTCCTCACCTTATTCAGTGTTAATCAATATTGTTCCTCAGACTTTTGCCTTAGTTTTCTATCTTCTTCCTTATGCCTTATTACTGTCATGCTGAGATTAGTTTCATCACTGACAGCTTTTATGTCTCCAGAGATGCAGATTAACCTGTGAAGTTCTCTCTCTACTGGAGACCAAATATTCAGTCTTCCTGTTAACAATCTGTGTATTGTGCTTACTTCCAATCCTAAGTATTCAGGCTGGATTTTGTATACTTCTTATATACAAAACAACAACAGCAGGTTTTTTCACAATTCAGTCTTGTATTAATCCTATTTATATAAGAGAGAATGATATATACTTTATAACCAGAGGTATAATTAATAATGAAAGATTACCACTGCACTAGCCCAATTATTTTTAAATAATGAACTATAATTTTTTTATATTTTATTTATTTTTATTTTATGTGTATGAGTGTATTGCTTGCATGTAGGTAGGTGTACTCATGTTGTGCAATGGAAGTGGAGGTCATAAGAGGATGTTGGATCCTTGGAATTGGAGTTAAGGATGGTTGTTAGCTACCATGTGGGTACTACGGAATCAAACCTGGGTCCTCTTGCAAGAGCAATCAGTGCTCTTAACCACTGAGTCATCTCTCCAGTCCAAAGTTGTCATGATGAATTGTTTTTGTTTTGCTTTTTGAAACAGGGTCTCCCTGAAGTCCTGGCAGGCCTGGAGCTGGCTAATGAACCACAGGCTAGCCTCAGTCTCCCAGAGATTGGCCTGGCTCTGCTTCCTGAGTGTGGGGATTAAAGGCTTACACCACCCCATCCAGCCATAAGATGAAGATTTTTTTTTTTTACAAGTTTTCATGATCTTTGAGGGGTTTTGATTTTCATTTTATTCATTGTTACACTTTCTAATTTATATCATTATTCCTATGCTAATGACCTTAACATGTAATTACAATGTTTCCACATATATATGGGATCATGTACATGTGTGTATTTGTATGTGCCCACACACATGGTAAGTCTATAGAGGTCAGAAGATAATGTGTGAATGTTGTTTCTCTCCTTCCATATGTGGTTCTAGGGATTGAACTTGGGTTCTAAGGCTTGGCAGTGTCTTACCTGCTGAGCTATCTTGCCTGCCCCTCTATACATATTTTAATTCTTATTCACATTTTCCTAATTGTTGATGATAGTGAAAATACAATGCACTATTTCTAGACACTGAAGGTATTATGCACCTACTGCAAAGGAAATTGTGCTTTTTACCAGTTTAATACTTTTTCATGCCATTGCATTATTTATAGTTTAAAGAGCATAATTCAATATATCATTATTGATGGTTGTCATACATGGTCCTTACACTATTATACATTCTTAATTTCAGGTCAAATTTCTCTGATTTTCCATAATTTCATCACTGACCTTAGACTTAAACATGGAACATATTGTGGCATTGTCATTCTTTTCAAATATTTTGCTTTTCCTTTTGAATGCATCTCATTTGTCCGAAACCACAGCTGTGAGGAACATTGTTTTAGATTCCAGTGCAAAGATGGTGTTGATAAGGCTTTATATTTCCATCATAGATAGAAACCTCTGTAGCATTATACTTAAGAAGGTAAGTCCTTGAGAATACTATTCCATGAATGAGTGAATATTTTATTGAAGTTTTGTGTATTTCATACAACATTCCTTAATCAAATTTAGACCTAATTCCCTTTCCTTCCCCCCTCATACATTCTTCCAAACATGCCTTTCATATTTTTCTCAGTCTTTAAAAATTTTTTTTGGTGCTGATGTTTTACCCTTTTGGGTTTAAGTTTACCATTTCAGTCAGATCTCTGACCCTATCTTTTGTTGTTATTGTTCCTTTGAATGAGTGAAAATTTTAATGCCAGCAATACGGAATTGGTGTAACTTTAGGAAAATTCCCTTGTCTATGGAAGGAAGATAACAATACCTTATAGAACTTTAGTAAGCACCAAATGTATTGATATATACAATGTACCCAGCACACTATATGAATTCCATAACTGTTAACATAGATCACTTTTGCATCCTATAGAAATTGTATCAGTGCAGTTTGATCACTCATTGGAACCTTAGAGAGAAGACAAAGAAGACATACTCTGACATATTATATTATGCACTTAATAATTAGATATAATAAATAGTAAAATAGTGACAGTCATTTATCATCTTAGAAAATGTCATGTTTTATCTGAGCATACATCCACTTCTCTGGAGAGACAAAACATTTCGCAGGTACACTTCGAGAAAGGCTGGATTACTACAATGCACAATACAAATGTGATTTGGGGCACAAGTAGGTTGGGCCAAGGCTCAAATTCCTAGCATTAGACTCCAAATCTCTAAGCTCCTTCTAGTCTAAATTATGGGAAAATGGACAAGAAATAGGCAGGTCCATCTTGAGAATATAAGATTGTCTAAAAGGCATTTGACCACAATTCATTTGCTCTTCATTTTATCCAAAAGTAATCTGCACCTGAGAAACAATGTCATATGTCTTCCTAGATTTGGATTGTTTACAGGATGTAACTGTTAAATAACTGCATTATCATAGCCTTCAAAGGCTCTACAACAGTGGTTATTTCTCCTAGGTAGGTACACTACCATTTCTATTTCCATAACAGCTTACTCCATGCTAGTGTCAAATTAATGATAATACATCATGAAAATCATGTAAGCATCAGCTCCTGTATTTTTCTCATTTTCTAAATTAATTTTACTTCAGCTTGTTAAATCACATTCGCCATTGTTCCTGGGATCATAATCAATTAAGAAAAAGTTTTCTTGGGTATGTAAAATGAATGAATTGTATCTCCTAAGAGATGTTCATTACTCTAAATGGTATATCATTTAGGGCAAAAGAAAGCAGATATTAAATGCTTAGGATGGAGAGAGAGCCAGTTTGTTCCTACCTTAGAATTCACTGAGAGCTTCTATCTGCAGTTTCTTTTATAATAAACTGTAATGAAATGAAAATATACATTGGAACAACTGTGGTATAAATGAATTTTTAATATTGCAAAAGTAATTTGAGTAATTCTTACAAATAAGTAACAGCCAACCAGAAAAAATGAGTTGAAATTTCAATAATTAATCTAGGACAGAAGTCAACCATTTAACAAGCTTCTCAAATTCCAATTGCCATTTCATTCCCTATAAGCTTGCAACTAGTTTCATATTTATGACAGGACAAAGTGACAATTAACAGGGAAAATGAACTTATTTCATAGATATTACTTGGTAGGATGAATTCATCAATTCCACAAATATATAAGGACGGTTAGTACACCACAGTTTTTAGAGTGGCAATTAACAACTTTTAAATCTATGCAACTTAGAAAGCATTATAAGAAATAAAATTTAATTGAGTTTCACAAAATCCCTGGGGCATTAAGATTATTTAAAGAATTGCAAACCTTATGAAGACATTAATTTTGCATCTATGTAAATATACATTTGAATTTTGATGAATTTATTTAATCATGTAACTCCTTCACAACTAAATAAATGCAAAATTAAATTCTTAATTTTATTATCTGACTCTGTAAATCTTTCAGTATATCTTGCTATTTCTCCTCTAGTTCCTTCTTCTTGGCCATACTTGGAAGAAACTACATATCAAAATAGATACTTGAATAGATTTTTTTTTCATTTTTCAAAGCAAAATCTAATAGCATTTAGCATTATTTCAGCTGGACTGTTCGGTGAATGAGGTCTATACCATTAAGTCTGAACAAACTCTACAATTTTACAGCTGCATAATCATGTATATTTACCAAAGTGCATTTCTCATTGTCAACGGTAACAACTTTAAGATCCCAGTAATGATCATTTCTAAATATATCTGGTACAAGTTAGTTATATGTGTGACCCACTAAATATATGATTTAATATCCTTCCTGTACAAAGTGTGTGCACATTTTTAAGAACTAAGGAAAAAATTTCCTTTTCCCCAAACACTTATCTTTGGGAGGGGAGTTTACTCAGGAGCACTGTGAGGCATAGTGCAGGTGCAAAGGCTCAGCCACAGGAAATGGAAGCACAGTTTCCGGGGTTCCTTCTGTCTGTGACTATTTTTGAAACCTTCCGTCTTTCTCAGTAAGTGCTCTGCCAGGTGGTGTAGGTGTTGTCCTAGATTACTGTATTTGGAAGTAATATCTCAGTTGGGAACTTTTTTTCTGTTGGGACTCTTCCAGGAGGAACAGATGGAGGCATGAAGGAACTGAACAGGGAGAGTGGAATCAGCCTTGTATCTGGAAGATAAAATGGTTCTCTAACTTGAACAGGAGAACAAGCCTTTTGTCCTTTCTTCACTACCGATATATTTTGCTCACAGACATCTCGGAATAGGTTGGAATCTTAAGTCTCAAGACATTCCAGAGATATAGCTTCAGTTGGCCCTGCATGTGAAAGCATTTGCCAAAGGTTTAGCAGCACTGAGATAGGGGCCTAACAACAAGATTATTAAAGCTCAGGCTAGGGGATCCAGTTGGGTATCAAATATTGCTTTCGTAACTGCGTACTGATCCTGTTGTCAGCAGGAAAAAAAATCTCATCTACTTTGCAGAAGAGAAACTAAGTCTCCAAGAGGCTAAGGGACATCTGGATCTTGCTGGCCATTTACTAACTGTGGTAGAATGGGAGAGCCTGCTGTATCTTCTATCCATATGGCCCCACGTGATGGAGTGAAACAAGTATAACCTGTTGTTCAAAGCAACAGGCATGGCCACCATTAATGCTGACTTTAGTATTTTAGAAATATTTTGTTTGATTCAACTTACCTTGATGGTTAAAAGACCCTATGTGTATTCAAGGGAGTTTTCTGAGTACCTTAATTCAGCATATCAAGAACCTTTATTAAGAACTTTAGCCACTGTATGCCATTGTGTTGATTTATTTTTATTAATTAATTAATTTATTTATTTATTTTGCCTAGGCCCATGTTTTCACACCAACTGAAGTGGCTCCTTTTTCCTCTGCTTGCAATTTTCCTCTAGGATTGACAAATTCTTGTTTTTAGTATATTGGACTTCTGAATCCAAGGCTGATTGTGAAATAATTCCTCTTGTAGTGAATGACCTTCTTTCCTCACAGAAATAGTATTTTGTGACTGTGAATTCCAAGATACCAATGTACACTTTAGTGTTATTTGTGCCAAAGGAGCCATGCCTTGTAAGCACTAGAATTTGAATTCTGAACAAATCTTGAGGCCCATTTCATTGATACCTCAATATCAATCTTTGGAAAATGGGCAAAGGATGATAGACAAGGGAGGAGACATTAGTAATTACATGGACTACTGGTATGAGAAGTGACAGGACTTCTCTTTGGAAAATTGGACTTAATTTGTAAGTACGTTGGAAGTAAAAATCCGTGAATTTGCTTGTCCTAGTAGTATACCCATACAGAGTGAGCAGCTCCATTTTAGAAACCCTGTATGTTCCTACATATTCCTCTTATGCTTCAGATATACAATTCTACAATGAACCCATCTTTGAACCAAATTTTTATTCTAATTTGAAACAGACAGACCAAGGACTCAGTCTACTGTACAACACAAATGTGCCATCAGGCAATTAAGATCATTGCCTCTGGGTTGGCACTGAATGTACTCAGGTGCTTCTATGAATGGTTTGATGCTAGATAACTACTTCTTCACTGAGATCCCAATTGCTCATTTCTATGATGAAATAAATCACAACACATACTCTGCTTGTTGGTTGTAAAAGTGGTGAAATGATTAATGGAGATAATAGAGGCCACAATGAGGCACTTAAAACACAGTTTATAAACTCCATTATTACTTCCATTCCAAATGAAAATTTTTCTAAATAACAAGGTGTTTAATGCACAGAAAACTGAAGGACATTCATTGGCAGGTGATGCAAGGATGGATGATGGGTAAGAATTGGAGCTTAGAGTGTCTTTCCTCAATCGAAGTCCTAGCAGCAGAAGACTTAGTATCAGTGAATAGGGTATACTCCATCTCTCCAAGTTTTGTGTAGCTGACAAGCAGGCTGAAATATTACAAGGCTACCTTACTGACAGATATATGTTGTTAATAAAACAAAATTTCAATTGTAAAAGGCTAACAATTTGAAATAGGTGAATACAACTGAATAAACATTGAATACAAAATCCATTGTGAAGATGAGGGTGATGAGAAAGATGTATTTGTGACATTTTTGGTGTGAATTTTCCAGAAATCAGAGACAAAGACAAAATACTAGAAAAAGTAACTGTACTTTAGGAGCAAATTATGAACTTCAGATCAAAACACACAGGAAAGCCAATTAAATGAGTGATATTGAACAATACAAATTATCGTAGATTGGACTTAATCTTCTAAACTCTCTAGAGGTTCCATATGAAATATATATTTGTTTATCTAATGAAGGTATCAAGCTTTATCTAATGAAGGGTGAAAGTAAAACTTCTCTTGGGAGCTGGCACAAAAATGCTGCACCCCAGCTGGCTGTGAGAACTTCCATCCCACAGTGCTATCTGGCCTAGCTATTTGCCCAATGCAGACCTTTGGCTTTGGGGTGCTGCCAGCCACCCTGTTATGGTCTTTTAATTCCAGCTGCTGGGGACTGACCACACCCCAAAACAGATTTCACAGATTGGTGGCTTCTTGCAAGCCTCTGTCCAGGCAAGACCCAGCCAGCAACTTGATACTCTCTTCCCAGGCTGGTAGTCCAATAGGTGTATGTGGAGAGCAGGTGTGGCGACAGTCCCAAGATGGCGCCCGGGACTTTAGCCAAGTCTTATGACTAACACCTGATTCCCTCCTACCTCAAAGTAAAGCCACGTCCACCGTTCGAACTGCGCAGGTGCACCCTGGATGCAAGATCAGGCCAGATGACATGAACCAATAGACTGAGGCCACGCAACCTGGGCTGAGAAGGTGGAGCGGGAGAGGGATAAATAGAGGAGACTTTCTGTTCTTGGGGGAGGAGGAAGTAAAAATGCTGTAATGTGCCTGAATAAACCGCTTTGAGAAGAACGAGCTAGAGGTGCTTTATTTCTGCTGGTCAGAATCAAAGACATCAGGTGTACCCTACTCCAGCCTCTCCCTCTTAGCACTCAATACTCAAACACAAGCCTGATGGGCTTAACTTACACACACTTGAAAAACAGTGACCCAAATATATCTTCAGATGGTCATGGAGATTCAATTTCCTGTTTACAGTCCATTCTTTATACAGACAAAAGATGAAATCTCTCTCACAACAACCCTAAACCTCTGCCTTAAGCCCCTCTATACATCACTCCTATTATCTTGCCCTGAATGATGTGTTTGGGTCCACAAGTGAGTCATGGGTTTGATAAAAGCCATTCTCATCCTAGGGAGCAGAGTCAGGTGCGAATGACAGCAGGCACAATTAAAACAATGCAGCCACAGGTGGCCTGTGTCTACCTACAACGAGGCACTATGATCATAGAAGGGTGAAAGTAAAACTCCCAAGAGAAGTGGCTGTCTGCTCCTCCTCCCCTTCCCTGTAATCCTGCAGGTGCAATTTGCCTCTGCAAGTGCAGGAGAGCTGGAACCACACCTCATCAAGTATGTTTCTCCTACAGATCTGGATGAACGTCATATGTTTTTGTGCTAAGCATTTTTCCACTGGAGGATAGTGTCCTGCAAGTATGAAAGCCAGGAATGAGAAGTGAGGGCCTGTCAGATCTGCTTGAAGGATGCAGCTATTGACAGTATCATGACTGCTGTTAAAGTTCTGGCACAGAAAATATGAAAGGATGAAAAAGGAAGCATTTGAATGGTCTTGGTCATATTTTATATCTTGCTACCAGGGTCAGGAGAATATATATATATATATATATACTATATATATATATATATATTATATATATATATAATCAGGCATAAGGAAGTGACACAATGATGATGGATATGCATATATAATATATATGCATACATAGTCTATTTTTCTATCATATTTCTCTTCTCTCTGCTCTTCTTTTTCTTGTTTTACCACAAATCACTCCAAGTTTTCAATGTTTAGTTATTATTAAATCCTATGAAATTGTTATATAGGACTGTTCTCTGAGTTAGACAAACTCCATCTTCTTGAGCTCAGTTTTGCTCTTTTGCAAAAGATTACCACATGAGGACTGATTAACTTTTATACCTCCACACAGAAGGAATAAAGAACAAGGAGAATCATAGGCCCTTTACCTGAGCATCCAGTTACACTGTGGTGGCAACTCTGCTCTATTCACATATAGCCCAGGGAAAGAGCTAATGTGCATAGGCCTGGGAAGACTGAGGAAAGGGGTTCCATTATGTAGCTATTGAGAAGCCTTCATCCATGCTGGGTAAAAACAAAGGTGGAGACTTATCAGGAGCACAGATAATCTTGTAAGCAATCCCTCCCCAGTGCTCTGTAACTAAACTCAATAAGCTAATTCTTTCCGCCAAATCACACTTTGATGGAATCCTACCTATCTTGTTAGAAGCAAGAGTGGAAGGCTGGGTTTTGTTTACATCTACCTGGGAAGGAGTTTTAGCAACAGAAATTCCTTTAAGTCTATATCCTTTAAGCTTGTATTTCTGTCTCTTTCTCTCTTCTTTCCAGTCAATTAATGAAACAAAAACCCCGAATTTCCTTCTAATCTGTAGTAGAAATTTTCTCAGGTCTTGGGTCTGGAACTGAACTGAACCACGTTCAAAAAACAGCTGCAATGATCAGCTTAATCCAATCAGTATTTGCTTCATGAGACTGCATACTAACTTAGACAAGAAAAAAAGAAGCAGCTCCTTGACATTTATGTTGGGCAGGAGGAAAGTAGTGGATAGTGGTTATTTTGTGGGCAGCTTCTCTATTATTTTAGTTTAAACCATATTAATTGTGTGGTTGCATCTTTTACCTCATTTTTCCTTTGAATCCCTTGCTCTAAATAGCCATTTTATTAGCCTTAGGCCAGAGCTTCATCTTATACTGTCCGGATTACCTTGGTGTTCTAGTTTATCTTCCATTGCTGTGACAAAACACTCTGACCAACACCAACTTGGGGAGGAAAGGGTTTATTCAGCTTACATCTCCTGGGTCACATTTCATCACTCAGGGAGCCCAAGGCAGGAACTCAGGGCAGGAACCTGGAGGCAGGAGCTGAAGCATAGGCCATGGAGGAGTACTGTTCACTGACTTGCTCGCTCCTCTGGTTCATGCCCAGCCTGCCTTCTTATACAGTACACAACCACCTGCCCAGGGTGGCACCACTCATTGCGGGCTGGGCCCTTCCACACTGCTTGGCCATCAAGACAATACTCCACAGATGTGGCCACAGGCCAATCCAATGGAGCCAATTCCCCAGTTGAGGCTCCCTCAACCCAGGTGTGTCAAGTTGACACTAAAGCTATCCAGCACACTTGATATTCCTTACATGAAATAAATCCTACTATATCTTTTTAGGTATAATTTATTATTATTATTTATGTGCATGAATGCATTGCTTGCATGTATGTAAGTGCACCTACATTGTGCAACAGCCATGGAAATCATTAGAGCAGGTCAGATACACTGGAACTGTTTGTTATCTACCATGTTGGTGCTGGGAATGGAACCCAGGTCCTCTGTAAGAACAGTTAATGCTCTTAACCACTGAGCAATCTTTCCAGCTCCAAAGGTTACTATATTATATCTCTTGGAAAATTTATTACATTTGTTACATTGTATGAGCCAACTAAACCCTATTTTTCTTAGGCAGGCTCTCTCCCTCTAGTATTCTTCTGAAACCCACAAATCTGACAATGATTATGTGTAGTTACCATAAGAACTATGCTTGCCAGGCATGGTGGTGCATGCCTTTAATCCTAGCACTCTGGAGGCAGAGGCAGGGGCATCTTTGTGAGTTCAAGGCCAGCCTGGTCTACAGAGTGAGTTCCAGGACAGCTGGGGCTACAGGGAGACCCAATCTCAAAAAGACCGAAAAATATATGATAAAATATAAATAAATAAATAAATAAATAAATAAATAAATAAATACAAAAATAAATAAGAAATATGCTTGCATAGCACTTTGACTATGATCAAGTTATTCATCTGGTCCCTAATAAGGTTCCTATTACCTGTTCATGGTGAGAGAACAATTTGGAAAATATGTTATCAGGTACTTTTTTTCATTTATAAGGCATACATAATAGGCTCTAATCAGAAATGTAAAGAATACTAAATTTTATATAAATCAACCAAATGACCCACTCAATAGATGGAGCAAAGAGCTGAACAGAGACTTCACAAGTGAGGAATTAGAGATGGCTGAGAAACACATTAAGAAGTGCTCAACATCACTAATCGTTAAGGAAATGCAAATCAAAACCACTTTAAGATATCATCTTACTCCAATAAGACTGGATAGGATCAAGAAAACAAATGATATCAAGTGGTGGAGAGATTGTAGGGAAAGGGGGGCACTCATCCACTGCTGGTGGGAATGTAAACTCATACAGCCACTATGGAAAGCATGGAGAACCCTTGAAAGATTTGGAATGAACTTGCTACCTGACCCAGCCATACCACTCGTGGGCATGTACCCTCAAGTCTCACCCCGCCACAGAGATACATACATGGCCATGTTTATTGCAGCTCTCTTCACAATAGCAAGGAGCTGGAACCAACTCAAATGCCCCTCAACTGATGAGTGGATAGAGAGAATGTGGTACATCTACACAATGGAGTTCTATGCAGCAGTAAAGAAAGAAAGATGATATCATGAGCTTTGCAGGAAAATGGCTGGAGCTAGAGGACATCATGCTGACTGAAGTAACACAGTCCCAGAAAAACAAACAACAAATGGTATCCCTCATCTGTGGATGCTAGTGCCAATTACTTAGTTGTAAGTATTTCTTGTGTAATTAACCACCCCTTGAGCTTGTGTAAAATTTCTTGTGTAAATAACCACCCCTTGAGCTTTCATCCAAAGCAGTTGGGAATGATGCATATTGGAAACAACAACAACAACAACAACAACTACTACTACTACTATTACAACAACAACAGAAAGGACTATATCAAAAAATTGACTGAAACAGTGAACTTCTGCTCAAAACAGTCAACTTCCACATGGAGAATATTGAGAAAGACTGAGAAAGAGATGAAAAGCATGTTTGGCAGAATGCATGAGCTCTGGTGGGGTAGGGGGATGGGGGGGACACGGGTCTAGATTTGATAAATATATATATATATATATATAAATTAATTAAAAAAATAAATCTAATCTCTTGGATTGATAAATCTCTGGATTATTATGTAGCTAAAATAAGTCTACTACAATGGTTTAATGACTCTAAATTCTTGTTATCAAAAGAAGTTATATTTTCAGAATTCTAATTGTGTGACCTAAAAATGATATCCAGCAAAATGTTAAACTTAAATAGAATAGAAAAATGAAAAGCACAGAATCATTGACCAAAGAATGAATTTGAAAAGACAAAGGATACTTGGTAGCAGAAGTCAGTTCTGCAGCAGCCTACTGTGATGGGCCATGGAGCAGCAGGGGACAAGACATCAAGGGAGCAGGGATGGAAATCCTGGGGAGAAGAAAATGTGCATACCATATCTTGATTAGGAATACACACTCCTATTTGAAGCCACACAAAATATATTTTTACTGTTGGATTTATTTAAATGTTGTTGCCTTAAAAAGAGAGCTTAAGAGAGTAACCTTGAGAGAGCTCTTATTATATAAAATATTTTAAATAGAGAAAAAGCAAGCCAAAGGATAATAGGAACATTGAGTCCTTAAAAATCAACAAAGATATCAAGTTTATGATATGTAAGACAACTCTATAATACTTAAGAGATTAAAGGCAACCAAAGCAACAATAGGCATAGAACAAACAAATCACAAATGCAAATCAATTAACCAATGAGATAAAAAATTCCCTCTGAGAAATTTGTAACTTCAAACCAGAGTTAAGCCTATTAGTCACCTTTCAACTTGGCTAAAGATAAAATTACAATGTGAAATGGAAGCATTTTCTTTTTTCTTTTTTGGGGGGGGGGCTTTTCAAGACAGGGTCTCCATGTAGCCCCAGCTGTCCTGGAATTCACTCTATAGACCAGGCTGGTCTTGAACTCACAAAGATCCACCTGCCTCTGCCTCCCAAGTGCCAGGATTAAAGGCATGCACCACCACCACACCCAGCTAATGTAAGCATTTTCATAGCCTTCCATTGGAAAGACAATTTGTTCGAACATATAAATTGATTTTTTAAAGACATGGTCTCATACAACCCATGCTGGCCTAAAGCTTTTGCTGTAACTAAGCCTCACCTTTAACTCCTGATATGCATGACTCTTTTTCCCAGTGCTGTGATTACAGGGAATGAGGCCAATAATTAGTACCAGTAACATTATCCAATGAAGTTTAACACAATCCTATCTCATTAAGACACAATTTTGTGCTAACAGTAATGAATGGATTTGTAGGGCATGAAACATGAATGTTTACCAGCACTAATAAAAAGCAAAAAAAAATCCATTAATAAATTGTGAGATTAGAGTGGACTGAATATTTGTAATCTTTCTAAATGTTTATGTTAAATCTTTAATACCAACATAATGATATTTGGAGATGGAATCGCTGAGGGTTAATGGCAGTTACCTTATATGAATGTAGATCCCCTATGGTGAGATTCAGGAGAAGCAGGAGAACAAAGAAGAGGATGGGAGGATGTAATAGAGACCATGAAGACAGGACACTGAGAAGAGAACCTTTATCATAAATCAAGTCAATAGCACACTCATCTTTTCACCTTGTCATCAGAATGAGGAGAAATACACTATGGTGTCTTCCTATAGCCACAATCACTGAATAAGACAGAAATGCTGTTACAACTTTTCTGGTCTTCACTGAAAAGTACAGAATAATCTGATGAAAAGGGAATGACTCAGGGAGTAATAAACACTTGCTAGGTAAACATGAGGACTTGATTTTGGAGCCCCAGCATCCATGTATACCTAGACACAACAATTTGCTTCTATAACATTCTATAACTGGAGGAAAGGGTGATCCACAAAAAAAACCTTGGGATTTGGCACCTGGCCAGCCTAGCCCAGTCTTTGAGCTCCAAGTTCAGTGAGACACACAGGTGTGAGGCAGCCAGGGAAGAACAGCTGAGAAAGACACCCATTGTCGACCTCTGCTCTCCACAGGCACACATATACCTGTGCACTTGTAAGCACAGCTAACACACACACACACACACACACACACACACACCACACACACACACACGTGTGTGCGCCAATAACCTGGATTCACCTGGATTCAACTAACACATAATATATACTAAAAGAAATGAAACATAACATACATGTTATACAACTTAAATATACTTTAAAATATTCATTCCATCCTCTCATAGGCAAGGGAGTTTGCAAAAGTAGAAGCAGAAAGCATGTAAGAGCAAAAAGGCAAGAAGGAGGTGCGTGTACAAAGCTTACATTGAGGATTTCCCAGGACCACCTGAAGTACAGGTAGGAGCCAAGGACTTCAGCCAGGCAGATTGTTGGATAATACTATCACTGGGTTGTTGGATAACGTTTCATTTTGGTCTGTTGGATAATTCAATCATTGTCTTGTTGGGGCAGAGTCTCCCTGCTAGCCAGTATAAGAGGTGGGCATGTTGGCACTGTGAGACTTAATGCACAGAGCTTAGATCAGAGATATTGCCTCTCACCAACCCCCAGCCAACTGGAATTGCTGAGGGAGGGTCCAAATGGATTCTTTGGAGAAACTTCAGAAAAGAAAGGGGAAAGGGAAGAGTGAGTTCCCTTTAGACTTCCAATAGAAAGCCTAAAATTTAGATAAGTCAATACTCCATAAACAAGGAGAAAAACAAATCAAACAACAAAGGCATCTGAAGGACTCAAGCAAAGAAAGCCTTCAACACAGTGAAGAGGCATTTGGGATTTGCATTGGAATACAGGCAAAAAGAAACCCACATGCCAGGGACACAACAAAGGGACAACATGGGAAAGGTGCAGGATAATTCCACACCAAGATTTACTAACCTTGTGGGAGATTCCTACTTTGGGATCATCCTGGGGATGACCCGGGAAACAGATCTTAGAGGAACAATTGCAGACATATTCAAAGAAATCAAAGAATAAAAAGAACAAGTCAGAGAACTGAGGAGAGAGAATGAAAAACTCAAGAATGACCTAGAGGGAGAGAATGACAAACACCAGAAGAAAGTGGAAACACTGAAAAAGGAAACCAACCAGGAAGCACAGGAGCTACAGGAAGAGATTGAGAATATCCAAAAGGAAGTGGAAATACTAAAGAAATCACAGGATGGAATGAAAAAGGAAATCAAACACTCATCCAATCAAGAGGAAAGGAATGGAAAAAGCCTCAGAAGTAGAATGGAGGAAGCAGAACAAAGAATATCAGACCTAGAAGATAACACAGAACAATTAAAAACTTCAAGTAAAGATTATGAAAAATTTAAAAATACACAAAAGTGGAACAACCAGGAATTGCAGGACACTATGAAAAGATCAAACCTCTACATCATAGGAATAGAGGAAGGAGAAGAATCCCAAGAGAATGGTATTGATCAGATCTTCAACAGAATAATAGATGAAAATTTCCCCAAACTAAAAAAAGACAAACCAATTCAAATACAAGAAGCACATAGAACTCCAAACAGACAAGATCAGAAAAGAAACTCTCCATGCCATATCATAGTTAAAATGCTAGACGCCCAAAACAAAGACAAAATTCTTAAAGCCACAAGAGAAAAACAACAAGTGACTTATAAGGGGAAACCCATCAGAATTACAACTGACTTCTCAGTGCAAACTATGAAAGCAAGAACCTGGAGCAAAGCATTCCCAGTGTTAAAGGACTATAGATGCCAAACCAGGATACTATATCCAGCAAAAATGTCAATTATAGTTGAAGGAGAGAGAAAAATCTTCCATGACATAAACAAGATGAGAGAATACATGTCCAGAAAACCAAATCTTTAGAGAATACTTAAAGCAATTCAAAGGACGGAGGAGATGAGCAACTACCCCTAGGCACCTTGAAAGAAAAATTTAATAAAAACAGAAATGCAGAAGTAGAAACACAAAAAATGCAAACAGATGATAAGATGAAAGGAAGCAACACATACCTCTCAATTATAACCTTAAATATTAATGGACTAAACTCCCCAATCAAAAGGTATAGACTGGGAGATTGGATTAGGAAATAGAACCCATCCATATGTTGTCAACAAGAAACCCATTTTACCAAGAAGGATAGGCATCAACTTAAAGTGAAAGGATAGAAAAAAAATATTCCAAGTAAATGGTACCAAAAAGGAAGCAGGTGTTGCTATTCTAATATCAGAAAAAATAGACTTCAAAGTAAAAGAAATCAGAAGAGACAAAGAAGGCCATTATGTCTTTATCAAAGGAACAATTGACCATGAAGATTTCACAATCATGAATATATATGCAACAAACTCTGGTGCACCAAACTTTATAAAGACGATTCTTTAGGACCTCAAGGCACAGATTAACCCCAGGACACTCATAGTAGGGGACTTCAATACCCCACTGAGCACTTTGGGCAGGTCAATTGGACAAAGAATAAACAGAGAGTCAACTGAACTGAATGATAAAATACACCAAATGGACCTCACAGACATCTACTAACTATTCCACCCTAATACCAGAGAATATACTTTCTACTCAGCACCCCATGGAACATTCTCCAAAATTGACCACATACTGGGACACAGAAGAAACCTCCATAAATACAAAAAGATTGAAATAATTTCATCCATTCTATCAGACCACAGTGCAATAAAGCTCAATATCAACACCAGCATAAGCCATACTATCTATAAGAACACATGAAGACTAAACAACACCATCCTGAATAATGAATGTGTCAAGGAAGAAATAAAGAAGAAATAAAAGCATTCCTGGAACTGAATGACAATGATAATACAACACAACAAAACCTATGGGATACTTTAAAAGCAGCCCTAAGAGGGAAGTTTATAACCCTGGGTGTCTACAGTAGAAAAAACAGAAAGAGCACAAATGAATAATCTAACACTGCAGGTAAAAACACTTGAGAGACAACAAATGAACCCTGAATGCGACAGACAGGAAGAAATAAGAAAATCAGCGTAGAAATCAATAGAAACAAAGAAAACAATACAAAAAAAATCAATGAATCCAAAAGGTGGTTCTTTGAGAGAATAAACAAGATAGACAGACCTCTAGCCCAGTTAATCAAAAGAAAGAAAGAACAATTCCAAATCAATAGAATCTGTGATGAAAGGGGAAATATGACACAGACAATGAAAAGATCCAGACAATCATATGGGAATACTTCACAAACCTATACTCTACTAAGTTTGAAAACCTAGACGAAATGGTTGAATATCTGAAATCCTGGGAATCACCAAAGCTTAACCAAGAAGAGATCGACAGCTTAAACAGACCCATAATATATGAAGAAATTGAATATGTAATAAGAAACATCCCAACTAAAAAACACCCAGGCCAGGATGGTTTCACGGCAGAATTCTATAAAACATTTCAAAAAGACAACCATTATTACTCAGATTGTTCAGAAGCACTCAAACTGAGAGAATTCTCCCAAATTACTTCTATGAAGCCAGCATCCCTCTAATACCAAAACCAGGCAAAGATACAATCAAAAAGGAGAATTATAGACCCATCTCATTAATGAACACAGATGCAAAAATTCTCAACAAAATACATGCAAACCCCATACAGACCCACATCAAGAAGATCATCCATCATGACCAAGTTGGATTCATACCAGAGATGCAGGGATGGTTCAAAATTCAAAAATCAATAATTATCATAGAACACACAAATGGACTGAAAGACAAAAACCACACCATCATCTCAATTGACTCAGAAAAAGTCTTTGACCAATTCCAGCATCCCTTCATGCTTAAAGTCCTAGAGGGAATTGGATTGGAGGGATCATTCCTCAATGTAATCAAAGCCATATACAGGAAACCCACAGCCAATATCGTCCTAAATGGGGAAATGACAGAAACATTCCCCTTAAAGGTAGGAACTAGGCAAGGCTGCCCCCTGTCACCAGTCCTCTTCAATATAGTACTTGAAAAACTTGCTAGAGCAATAAGGCAAGAAAAGGAAATTAAAGGAGTGCTAATTAGAAAAGAGGAAGTCAAGTTATCCATTTTTGCTGGTGATATGATTGTTTACCTAAGGGATGCTAAAAACTCCACCAGAAAACTCCTAGAAACATTGAGACTTTCAGTAAAGTGGGAAGATAAAAAATTAACCTAGAAAAATTAGTAGTCTTTCTTTACACCAACAACAAGCAACTGAAGAAAGAATACAAAGAGACCTTCCCAATCACAATAGTCTCAAAAACAATAAAATACCTAGGAACAAATTCAAACAAGACCCCAAAGCTCTCTACAAAAATTAACTAAATACCTGAAGAAGGAAATTGAAGAAGAGATCAGAAGATGGAAAAACCTGCCATGCTCATGGATTGTGAAAATTAATATAGTAAAAATGTCCATTCTACCCAAAGTATTGTACAGATTAATGGAATCCCAATTAAAATCCCCAATAAATTCTTCACAGGCTTGGAAAAAAGTCCTTAATTTCATATGGAAAAACAAAAGACCCTGAATAGCCAAAACAACTGTGAGTGAAAAGAGCAATACAGGGGGGATCTCTATACCAGACTTCAAACTATACAACAGTGCTATAATCATAAAACCAGCTTGGTACTGGCACAAAAACAGACCTGTTGACGAATGGAACAAGACTGAAGATCCAAACTTGATCACATACAATTCAGCCACTTCATATTTGACAAGGGGGCCAAGAAGACACAATGGAGGAAAGACAGCATCTTCAGCAAGTGATCTTGGCAAAATTGGATAACCATTTGTAGAAGAATGAAATTAAACCCCTACCTCTCACCCTGTACAAAAGTCAATTCCAGGTGAACAAAATACCTCAACATGAAATCCAAAACTCTGAAGGCAATAGAAGAAGTTGGCAGCAGCCTACAAGACATAGGTGTAGGAAAAGACTTCCTAAATCAGACAGCAGCTGTGCAAAAATAAGAACGACAATTGACAAATGTGACCTCATTAAACTCAAAAGCTTCTCTTCATCGGAAGAAACAATCAAGTAATTGAAGAGAAAACCCACAGAGTGGGAGGAAATCTTCACCACAGAAATATCTGACAAAGCATTGATTTCCAGAATATATAAACTACTCAAAAACAAAGAAGAAAGAAAACAAATGACCCACTCAAAAGATGGAGCAAAGAGCTGAACAGAGACTTCACAAGTGAGGAATTAGAGATGGCTGAGAAACTTCTTAAGAAGTGTTCAACGTCGCTAATAATTAAGGAAATGCAAATTAAAACCACTTTAAGATATCATCTCACTCCAATAAGACTGACTAGGATCAAGAAAACAAATGATACCATGTGCCAGAGATGTTGTGGGGAAAGGGGAACACTCATCCACTGCTGGTGGGAATGTAAACTGGTACAGCCAGTCTGGAAAGTAGTGTGGAGAACCCTTGGAAGACTTGGAATGAACTTGCCACCTGACCCAGCCATACCAATCCTGGGTATGTAGCCATAGGACTCATCTTACTGCAGAGATATGTGCACAGCCATGTTTATTGCAGCTCTCTTCACAATAGGGAAGAGCTGGAACCAACTCAAGTGCCTCTAACCTGATGAGTGGATAGAGAAAATGTGGTAATCTACACAACAGAGTTCTATGCAGCGGTAAATAAAGATGACATCATGAACTTTGTTGGTAAATGGATGGAGCTAGAAGATATCATGCTGTGTGAAGTAACACAGTTCCAGAAAAACAAAAAATGAATGGTATCCCTCATCTGTGGATGTTAGCACCAATTACCTAATTGTATGGCAAACTGAGCAACATTAATGTGATCTGAAAACAATTGTCTCTTAAATTGTGAATCCCTTAAAAAAAGACAAGAAGGACCAAAGAACCCCATATTCTAAGAAGAACACTTCCTTTGCAACTAAGAACTCATAACAACTTCAGGTGCCTGCCCTGTGTCTTCATAAGAATGTGCTAACAGCAGTCAAGAATGAATGGAAGTGGAAATCAGGGCCCCACTCTTCAGTGCTGAAATAATTGCTCTGACAGATTTAGGAATAAGTGAGAGTCATGACCTTTAGTTGTGTATCCCCTGGTGACTTCTCCATTCCAATGGACAGTGATCACAGAGATGGCCTTGTGTAAAAGAAATGTGTCAAAAAAGTCAGGTATTATCAAAAGTGGAAAATGGGGGTACTGTAACTGGGGAGGGAGTAGGGAGTGTAAGACAGAGAGGGAGAGAAGGAGAGAGAGAGAGAGAAAGAGAGAGAGAGAGAGAGAGAGAGAGAGAGAGAGAGAGAGAGAGAAGAAATAATGCTTAGTTGGCTTGAAAAACCAGAGAGAAATGAATTATTTTTCAAAAGCCTACTGGAAAACTACACATACAGTATCTCTACACGTATCCATCTGTATAGGCTACATAACAATATCTCTACATCTATCCATGTATATAGACTGTAACAAGAAAGAATGCCAGAAAAGAGGAATAAACCTCCTTTCACATTGTTGGTTAGTGTAATCCAAGAGACTCCCAAATTTACATAGGCTACTGCTGCAGCCCTTGATTCCCTCCAAGAAAGCAGGGCATATTTTGAACATAGAACTTGGAGCAATAGAGGTGCATGGTCATGAAAGCTACCTCCCTGAATGCTGATTCCCATAGTTTTGGAGGAACAATGGGATTGCTAAGGAAAAGCATCAACTGAGGGTCCAATCCCAGCTTTGAGGCCTAATGACCACAACAATGACTAGGAAAGCAAAGGCATCCTACATTGGGGTAGTAGTGATACTTTTATTTTAGGGGTAGCCAAAAGCTATATAATTGGACTTAATGCATTTTACTGTAAAGATAGCCATATATACATAGCTGGAGGAGTCACCGCCCACTGAAAAAAATCTTAAGGCTGTCACATTGCTAGATAAATATAATTTATTTTTATATGCTAAATATTGACCCTTATATTTATAGACAAGTATGCCAGTCACCACTCATCAAAGAAGTTTCTTATTTATTTATTTATTTATTTATTTATTTATTTATTTATTTTTTGTCTTTTTGAGACAGGGTCTCCCTGTAGCCCCAGCCATCCTGGAACTCACTCTGTCGACCAGGCTGGCCTTGAACTCACAAAGATCCACTTGCCTCTGCCTCCCAAGTGCTAGGATTAAAGGCGTGCGTTGCCACGCCCAGTTCTTTTGTAAGAGGCAAGAGACTATTACAGAGTTCCACAAACTGGTCACTTGTCACATGCAGAGAATAAGTGTCTGTGAGATGACCAACCATAAGTGACATATCTGCAATAGAACCTCTTTACCTATGTCTTATAAAAACCACCTGGTGGAACAAGGCCTGAGAGAATACTAATGCATCTCTCCACTCTCATCAATTAAGCTCACTCATGCACCAACTGTAGAGAATAAGAGTCTGCACAGTGTGAGTCCTTGAGCCTGACTCCTATATTAAAATTCCACCCACCCTGGGCTCAGAAATCACTGGCTTCTGGGACTTTGCTCATCTGAGTCAGCAATGTTGATAGTGTAGATAAACCCATGCAAACCCAAGCAGACAAAAACCCAGGGTAGAACTGGGGAAAAAGGCACAAGCCCCATCTTAACCAATGAGCTATGGACAGTTGTTCACTTCTGGGTGAGGGAGAGCTGATTTTCCTTAAGAGAACGATTCTATATAGGCTGACTAGACCCCAGTGGATGAACTTGCACTGAAGGACGTCTGGTTACATCAACTCGACTTTCTAGGCCTTAACACGAAATAAGGTGGGGAAGTCTGTGGAGAGGGCAAATGGTATAAGAGGTATAAAAATACTTTGAAGGAAAAAATGTCATGAATCTGGAAATGGTACTTTTCATAAGACAGTTGTGAAAGATATTGGATGGAGTTAAGAAAGGTTGTGGTTGAAAATTAATCAGAATACATTAGAACTATGCATGAATTTGTCAAAGACCCAAGTTATCAATAATAATTTTTTGAAGTTATGTCTTAGGGAATAATTTCTATATAGTAATCAAAACAATACAGAAAAGTGAATAATAAATTAATGAAAGGTTTAGGAAAAGGGCCACACTTCTGTGAGGAAGGAGATAATTTAAGGACGCTGATATTATTCAATTAATTTAATTGGTTTATGGCCATGATCTTCATTTTGTGTTGCTTCTCTGACATTTACATACTGGATACATTTTTATATAGCATTAAAATGTGATAAATTAAACCAATGTAAATGTTCAAACAAAATTCAGAAAGGAAGTCCTCCAGAGAAAAGGTTGGCTATAGGAAATTGGAACTTGTATTTGATCTTTCAACATCCATAAAAATGTTGTATAAAATATCCTGGATGTATTATTATTCAAGCATATAAATAATATGTTGATTCACTTACATTTTTATGTTTAGACACTATTCTATATTATAGAAATCACCTGTTTTAGCTTCCAATTATTTTATTAATATTTATTTCAAATTTTCATTTGATCTACATAGTTTTTCCATAGCTTGATGATGATGATGATGATGATGATGATGATGATAGAAGGTATTAATTTGGAGCAAACAAGTGCCTTTTGCTTTGATTCAAATGTACTAATACATTTTGTTAGAATAACTCACTTGTGGACATATCTTTATTACCTCTGGAATAAAGAATTAGATAATGGCCCAGTTGCCATTCTAAGAGATAAGGTTATTAAGTAGCAAAGCAAATATGTAAAACCAGTAAGCAAACTCTATTGTTCATGCTTTTATCTATTGAGCAATGTTGAATTTTCATGTAAAATGAGTGCATGTGTCTTCTCATGCTTATGTTTGTAAATATACTAAAAAAAGCGACCACTTCCTTTAGAAATTTTAAGATTTTATTGAGCGTTTATACATTGCATACAACAGTTCTTAATCAAATTTAGCTTCCCTCCCCGATTCATATCCACCCCCTGGAAGACCTCATGCATTCTATCATAAATGTTAATTTCTATTCAGTCAATCCATTGTCCCCAGATGTCCTTCGTGGCAAATTCTTTCATTGGAGTTTATTCATCCCATCTAGAAATCATAAGAAAGGTTTATTCTCCCTTTCCGAGTAGTAATTAGTCTCCAACAGTTCCCGGACTAGCGCTGGCCAGCTATCCATTTCCCTTCCTGCACTCTGGGCCCTGTCTGATACTATGCAAACTGCTAAGGGAGAAAATCAATCCATGGTACCATTTCCTTTTAAATGAGGACCTGTCACCTGAAATTGATCTTTAGTGTTTTCTTTGTTTGTATCTGAATATTCCTCCGGATGTCACTTAACACATTCTACTATTCAGTTTCACAATTTAAACACTGGGAATTGTTCTATGCTACTATGTCAGCCTACCAGG
This sequence comes from Rhizomys pruinosus, assembly GCA_009823505.1. NCBI lineage: Eukaryota > Metazoa > Chordata > Mammalia > Rodentia > Spalacidae > Rhizomys > Rhizomys pruinosus. The sequence goes on along the minus strand of VZQC01014635.1, from coordinate 605,314 downwards.
ATTGTTCTAAAACTCAAAGCATGTTCCAGGCACTTTAGAATTTGGAATGTGAAAGGATAGAAACATGAAGTAGGGTCCAAGGTTATCCGTAATGCAAAGTTATTTATATTTCACACATATGCAATATGTGTGATCCTGGAAGAAAAGCAGCTGCAGTAGATAGCTGTGCAGAGAGCCTTCAAGTCTTCAGGTATAATGATTGCATAGAAGTGGAAAATAAACAATATAGTTTATCTGGGAATGCCAATCGACATAGTTAATTATTTCCTTCACTATACACTTCACTTTCAACATATCTTAGTACTTGATAAACGCCAATCAATGCATCTCTATCTGTGAGATTGTGCCTTCCCATTAACTTTAGGTTGGGATTTTTTTTTTCTGGTAATATACACGTTGGAATGTAATAGATTATAAGTAAGATGGTATTAGTCTATGGCAGTTTGTTCTCAGGCTATAAGAAGTATATCATTAATTTACCCATGTAGAGTTGATTTTATTCAGTATGGCTTATGCCAGTGTTTTTAAAATCCAGAGGGATGCACAAAGCATCAATAAAAAAAAAATTAAAAAAAAATAAAAATAAAATAAAATCCAGAGGGAAATTATATTTTAAATTACTTAAGGAAAAAAAAATCAGCATTTCTTGACAACAAGGATTAACTGCTGCTACATAAAAGTTAATTTATTTTAAGAATATGAAATGTGTTTATGCTGATTTTAGTGTTCAACACTAAAATCCAAATGCTACAGGTATATTCTGTGGACAGGATGGATATTATGCAAATTTTAACCCAGAATTAATAAGCTAAGAATATTTATGAAACACTGCAGAGATATTAATGAATATATAGTAATAAATATATACTCTAGTATCCAGAAACTTTTACATCTTAAATACAGTATTTTGGCAGAGTCAAATTGTTTCCTGGAATAACAAATTAATAAGTAATAATAATTCATTATTTTGCATCATAACTTAAAATGTACTTCTAGGGAGTTGTGCTGAAGGCTTCAATGGAGGATACGTTGATGAAAAAAAAAATTGACAGTTTCTTCTGTAGGTGTTTGAAGCCTAGAATAGCTGAATATATATAATACACATACTTTATTCGAAGTAAGCCATGTTAATATCAAAAGAGTAAAAACCAAATGCCCAAGCCAGAGTTATGGCTCAATGGGAAAAAGCATGTGCCCCCAAACCTGAGGGCCTGAGGTTTATCCTGGTATCAGTGGAGAAAACTGACTTCAGAAAGTTGTCTTCTGATTTCTTCCAGTGCAGAATAGCACAGACATGCTCACTTCACAAACTCACACAAAATAAATAAATGAAATATGATAAAAATGCCAGAGAATATAAAATAAAGTTTAAGATAAAGGAAACAGTATTCATCAATAATATATACTTAATAAATTTATGTATATACATGTAATTTTGGGGGTGAAACTCCATACACATAGGCAAATGTTATAGGTCTATAATATATACATATTTTATAGACACACAAGCATTTTTGCCTAAAATAAAAGCATATGTATATAAAGTCATATAAATTTACATATAAGAATAAATTTAACTTGAATTACATGAGTCTACACATGCGTACTACATACTGTGCTCACATATTCCTGATACATTAAGAAAATTTTCTGACTCTGTCACAAGAAGAAAATAACTCATCTATGTGTTATTGTATAAAACAAATAATTTAGACTAAACAGTTGTGTGTGCTCCTGGAAGAAAAGCACCTGCTTTAGATAAATGACCACTTTGCCATTATTTCCCAAACAGGAATTATAATTATTTTATGTAAGCTATTTATCCATACCTAAACTATTTCCATTCCACTTTCCATTGCTTTTACATTCATCAACATATTCTGGAATTAAACTAAATCATAAAGTATTTCCTAGTCAATACTACTTAAACACACACACATCATCATCATCATCATCATCATCATCATCATCATCCTTATCATGAAAATCAACTAGCAAGTATATAATAAACATCCATTTATGTCAAGAATGGAGACTAAAGATTAGAAAACTTAACCTAACAAAAAAATGCAGTCAGACATCCATGAAAAACAGGAGATCAAGAGTCAGAGAGTATCAAATCACCTATGAATTAAAACCTTACAGAAATTCCCTTTGTTTTTGTTTGAGCTTCAAATCAGAATATTTCCTCATTTTTTAAAGAATAAATACACTCAAATTCTGAATGGCGAATTGTTCCAAATGAATGCAAGCATTAATTCAAAACAGTATAAATATCAGCTAATGTTGCTGCTAAAATTCTTATTTAAATTGAGTGAGGCTGAAATGCCAAAGAAAATATGAGTTGCTATGGAAAATGAAACGACTGTGTACCATGCATTCTTACATCATAGAACAATTTCCTATACTTCCCATTGTGACCATACACATGATATACAATAATTCTAAAGTGAAATTTTTTTAATGTGCTAAAACTATTCCTAAAATTCATGTCTAAAAGGAAAAGAGGACATGGATCCTGAAAACACCTGAAAATGAGACATCAGGGGTAATGGAAATAGTTTGATAGACGAACCAGTTGCCCCCACAAGCATGCGGACAATAGTCTGGTTCTCCATTCCCCACACACATGCCAGATGGGTATAAAGGCCTCTGGGTAAGCCCAAAACCTGGAAGGCAGAGATGGGATTAGCAGTGCCACCTGGCTAGCTACGATAGCTGAATAAGCATGTGCTAAATTCAAGTAAGCAACCCTGCCTCAGTATATAAGGGGAGAGGATCAAGGAAGAAATCCACAGTGCACCTGTATCATCTACATGTGTGCATACCTTCATGCACAGCCCTCCTCCCACACGCATGTACACCCACCACACACACATACACATATAAAAAAAGATGAAATCCTAGCACATTTGACAAAAAGGGAAAAATAGAAGTTTACTAAATGGAAAACCTAACAGAAACCACTATCATCAAGTGATCTAGTTTAACAAGTTTAACATCACCCAATCAACATATTGTGTGTCAATAGTCTCTGTCACGTGCTCATATAGCATTCACTGCTTTATTTCCAGGTGTTCCTCATCAAAATTCATAGCCCTTCTTAAGTACGAGAGATTGTCAACCCAAATCCAGGAACATTCTACAAAACATATGACATAGTGTCACTGTAGTATGACATAATGTCTTTCCTAGCATGGCCAAGCGCCATGTTCCATCCTCAGTACCAGCCCTCCAAACAAAACGTAGGACCAATTGGAGTTAATAAAGAACAAATGAAATTTTAAAAAAATTTAAAAAAAAGAACTGAAACCCGCAACGAAAGGTAATATCCGGTTCTATTCCAAAGCATAATTCCTAAGTGCTCACTCCTTAAGCTACGCACTTAAGCAAAATATATTAACACAGGAGAGCTCTGATATCAGCAATGGATTTTTCTACCAAGGAGATGTTGGCCAGGGGAGCCAAGCTCCCCCCCCCAAAGATAAAGGCTTCTTGCTTGTAAACTGGGATACCTGCAAGAAGAGAGGCAATAAGACCCTGCTGTCAAAGACCTGATGTAAGCATGGGAATGATGTATTGAGACCACACTTGCAAGTGTACAGTTGGTCTCTGGAATACCAGAGAGTGTTACCAAAGGCCACTAAACCAATAAAGCAAATATAGGTCTCCTTGAGTCAAGCAAGACTCCTCCATCAGCACCAGCTACACCTCACCTGCCTGGAAATACTGTGCAGCAGTGGCAGCCATATGCCTGTATATCCCAAATCTAATTGGCTATTAGCTCTCTCCTTGGAGGAATAACCCATGGTTGATGCCACAAGCTTACATCCTCTAATGGTTAGGAGATGTTATAAGCCACATTAAGACCCTGTCACATTTTACAGGAAAAAATGTAATTCATAGATTAACAAACCATCGAAATATCTGTGTCTATACCAAATAACCTACCATAACAAATACTGCTATTTAAATACCTATATATCTAAATGTCTGTGCTTCAATAGTAGGACTGAAAGGTTATTCCTGGACAAACTGTCAGCCTGTGAAAGGAAACAGCCAGAATTGACCAGAGTCCAAGACAACAGCTCCAGAGAAATAGACTGTTTTGCTTCTCATCCACCTGTGCCCCTTTTCTAAGCCTAGGGAACAATCTGCGGAAGAGGGGGTGTGGTAGAATGTAAGGGCTGTGATTTGGGTGAATGGTGAAACTACAGCAATATAGACTGGACACTTATTTGATCAACTTGATTGAACATACAAGTCCCCCAGCTGGATGGTGGGACCCTTGGGCTATGTGGGTTTGGGCACAACTGCTTACAAATTGTTTTACATGAAGGATGCTTGTACTCATAAATTATTACTTATTGTTAAAAAATGAAAAAATATTTTTAAATAAAAAAAAGAAAATAAAAAAGTCCATAAACTTGGAAACATTGTGTAAAAAATACAACAAAATGTTTATTTCAAAATACTGAAATCACATGAATCAAGTCTGGCTTTCACTGAAATAGAACACACAAAATGGTTATCTCTGCAGCTCAAATAGCAGGAATGAAAAACTCTTGTTAAAAATACCTTTTACAATAAGATAATCTTTTTAATTAATAGAGACATAGAGACTGTACAAATCTTTAGAATAAAACCCTGCAGCGTCTTCAAGTAGCTATTGCTGGTTCTGTGTTAAGGGAAGCCCTAATTTGCACAAGAATCACAGAAGTCCTTCAGGCACACTGGATATTTTTTGTGGTCATTTTTCCACATAAATATGTAGAGCTCTGTTTCTTCTTAATGGAGTTAGCACTTTTAATTTCTCCTGAAACTCTGTTGGAAAGCCCATCAGACACAGACCCCTACATAAGCACAGGAGAAGTAAGGCTTGCATTTAGAACACTTCAGAGACAACGTACCTGATGCCATGTTTTATTAACAATGACGCTCAGCATTTTATTAGAATAGATTTTGTTTTATCTTTATGTCAGTTATGTTGACTGACAGTCTGCAATGAAGTTCCCAGTAACACCTAAGGGATGCTTAGGTTTCATACTTTACTATTCTTCAAAATATTGAGTACCTGTCACCAAAATTCACTTTTTTCCTGCTGATGAAGACCATTTTTCACTTAACTCTCCTATAATTTGCCAACTACTATAAGCTTTATATTATGAAAGTGCCGACATCAGAGATTTTTCCCTTTTATTTTTTTTTCTTTATTTTCTGTACTAATATTCCTGCCTTTTTCATGAGGGTAGTCATTTATTTATTTGTTTATTTTTTGTCTTTTTGAGACAGGTCTCCCTATAGTCCCAGTTGGTCCGGAACTCACTCTGTAGACTAGGCTGTGTGTGTGTGTGTGTGTGTGTGTGTGTGTGTGTGTGTGTGTGTGTGTAGGGAGGGATGTGTACATGAGTAGAAGTCTTGGCAGAGTCTAAAGGCATCATAGGCCCCTAGAATGGGAGTTGGAACTGAACTGGGACCCTTTCCAAAAGAAGAAATTGCATGTAAGTGATGAAGTTTCTGTCTAGCTTTCAGTGATCTTTTTTTAAATTTTATTTATTTCTGTATGTGTATGAATGTACTGTCTGCATGCAGGTCTGTGCACCCGTGTCATGCAATGCCGCGGAGGTCAGAAGAGGGCGTCGGATTCTCCTGGAACTGGAGTTCTCCTGGAATTGGTGTTTTGGACGGTTCTCGGCCGCCATGTGGGTGCTGGGGATCGAACCCGGGTCCTCTGTAAGAGTGGTCGGCGCTCTTAACCGCTAGGCCATCTCTCCAGCCCTCAGTGATCTTTTTAAGGCACATGTATGAAATGTATAATCATAGATATTTCCCATGGTATAGGAATTTGGTTGACTTAGACCTGAGATACCTCGACATGAAATTAAGTACAGATAAATGATTTTCCCCAAATCTATGAAGATTCATCTTGGTTTTTTTTTTCTTTTCTTTTTTTAAAAAATTATTTATTTATACATATATTTTTTATCAAATCTAGACCTGTGTCTCCCCCATCCCCCCCCCCCCCACCAGAGCTCATGCATTCTGCCAAACATAGTATTCATCTCTTTCTCAGTCTTTCTCAATATTCTCCATGGGGAAGTTGACTGTTTTGAGCAGAAGTTCACTGTTTCAGTCAGTGAAAAATTCTTTAGGCTATGAGTTTTGAATTGGCCCTGGNTCTCTAACCGCTAGGCCATCTTCTTCCAGCCTCGGTCTCCAGTGATCATCTTGTTGTTTTTTTGTGTATAAGGCATCATGTATGGAAAATGCTATAATGTACATAATCATAAAGTAGTTCCCATGGTTATTTTAGGAATTTTGGTTTTTTTGACTTAGACCTGAGAGTACTCGACATGAAATTATTAAGTACAGAATACAAATTAGAGTACAGATTAAATGATTTCCTCCAGCATATCTGATGAAGATTTCATCTTGTTTTTTTTTTTTTTTCTTCTTTTTTTTAAAAAAATTTTTTTTTTTTTTTTTTTTTTTTTTTTTTTTTTTTTTACTTTTATTTTTTTTTATCGAATCTAGACCCGTGTCTCTCCCCCATTCCCCCACCCCCCCCCACCAGTGAGCTCATGCCATTCGGCCAAACCTAGGATGCAGCTCTTGCTCAGTCTTTCTCCATATTGCGCCATGGTGGAAGGGAAGTGGACGGGTGGAGCAGGAAGTGAGAAGGGTCACTGTGTCAGTCAGTGAAAAAAAATTGTTTTAGGCGATGAGGGTTGCAGTGGCGCTGGAGCAGGCACAGCTTTTGACGATGTAGTAAAGTAGAAAGGCAGGAAATCTGCATGTGCAGTGGACATAAGCTCACACTCATTATTATCTTTCAACATGGAGTATTTTCTCTGATCCATTAATGATGGAGGATAGAGCATGAGCTTCATTTATGAATGGATATACCTGCAATGCTCCCACTTTGTAGAAGTGAATAGTCACTGCATCAACAGATTCAGAAGTTGTCATATTGTGGGGGCAACCAGCACTGTTAAGTTGGATTTTACTGGTGTTTTTCTAGTGCTGCTTTGCACAATAGTTGTCAACCATTTTATTCACTGATAACTTGGTGAAATGTACCATTTCATGACTGATATCCTGGTGGAATGAAGAAATTTTTACCTTCTAGGTACATCCTGTCAGCCTAGACCTTGATGGAAAATACTGTTTTAAACAAGCTCATGACCATGTATAGAAATACATATTTGACAGCTATGTTTTGCATTAATTATTCCGTTCTGATATTTCTCCCTAATGAATTCATGCTGCAGGACAGTATTAAGTGATTAGCATTTTGGTTTAGGGAAATTTTGCAATGATATCACAACTATTCTCTTCTGAGGAGGCAATTATATTCTGTCCTTTGATATCCATTGTCCAGCGATTGTTTGTTACTAGACAAAACGACAGCCTGGAGCGGATTGGAAGAATAATTATTGGTTTCCCACTCAATGCGTTTCTCTGTCTTTATTGGTTTCTGATTAAATAATGGTCCATGGTTTTCACAGGCTTGGTATTCTTTGGAGACAAGGGTGTTGGGGAGTGACACTTAGTGTAGAGAAAATGAAAAGTTAATTTATCCATCTTCCATTCCTAAAAATCTTACTATGGTTGTTTAGTTACTGAGAAAATATCTATGTCTTGATTTACAGCTATTTAGAAGGATGGCAGCATATGGGGTGTGATTTGACTACATACCCTTTCACCACCGATGCTGATGGTTGTCTTTCAATCATCATGTGATTTTTTTGAAATATAATAGATTTATTGTTTTGGCATTTGTGGTATACTTTCAAACTTTTTTCGTTCACATTTTATTTTTTTGTTGGTTTTTTTTTTTGTTTCTTTTTTTTTTATTTTTTTTTATTTTTTTTTTTTTTGAATGCTCGTGCATTCTGCCAAACATGCTTTTCAATCTCTTATCTAGTTTTCCCATCATATTATCCATGGGGACGATTGACTGTTTTGAGTCAGAAGTTCACTAGCTTTTCGTCAGTTCTTATGCATAGTTATTTTCTGTTGTTTGTTGTGTTTCAAAAATGCTAGTTAAGTTCCCAACTGCTTGTACAAAAGCTCCGGGGGCCTACACAGGAAATACTTATCACCGGTTAATTGGCACTAAAGCATCCAGCAGATTGAGTGATACCCGATTGCATCGTTTTTTTTTCCTGGGATATGTTACTTCACTCAGTCATGATTGTCTTCTTAGCTCCACCATTTTCCTGCAAGGCTCGTGATGTCGTCTTTCTTTTTACTGCTGCATCGCATATTCCATTGTTATGATGTACCACGATTACCTTTTCTCGTATGCCCACTGTATTGTCAGGGGCATTTAGGTTGGGTTCCTAGACTCCTGCCTATTGTTGAAAAGACAGCTGCAAAAACTATGGCCGTTTATGTATCTCTGTGGTGGCGAGTTTGCAGGGTACATTGCTCAGGTGCAGTGGTCTGGGATGGCCTGGGTCGTGGGTGCCAATGTCAATTCCAAAGTCTCTGCCAGGGTTCTCCAACTGGACCTTTCGGCATAGTGGCTGTAAATGGTTTCCACTTACCAACCAGCAGGGATGGTGTTCCCCTGTCTCCCCAAACAAGCTCTCCAGCACTAGGTACTCATTTGTTTCTCTAGGATCTTAGCCAGTCCTTATTGGGTAAGATGATATCTTAAAGTGGTTGTTATTTCATTTCCTTAAATGATTTAGTGCTGTTTGAGGCAGTTCTTGAGGTTTTTTCTCAGACATCTCTAATTCCTCGCTTGTGAAGTCTCTGTTCAGGTTCTTTGTTTATTGGGTTGCTTTTTTTTTTTCTTTTTTTTTTCTTTTTTTTTGTTTTTGAGTAGTTTATATATTCTGGAAATCAATGCTTTTGTCAATGTATCTGCAAGTGAAGGTTTCCTTTCCCACTCCATTCTGTGGGATTTCTCTTCACTTCCTTGAGTTGTTTCTTTTGATGTATACAGAAGCTTTTGAGTTTAATGAGGTCCCATGTTGTCAATTGTCGAGCCTTATATCTTGTGCAGCTGCTGTCTGATTTAGGACGTCTTTCTACGCCTATGTCTTGTAAGTCTGCTGCCAACTTTTCTTCTTCATCACCTTCAGAGTTTGGGGGGTCACGGTGAGGTCTTTAATCCATCTGAGGTTGACTTTTGTACAGGTGGTGAGGAGGTAGAGGGGTTTATAATTTCATATCTTCTACACAGTGGTTACATCAGTTTTGCCCACCAATCATTTGCGATGAGAGCTGTCCTTTCTCTCAATTATGGTATTCCTGGCACTTTAGTCAAATATCGAATGGCTGAGCATGAAATCTGAAGTACTCAAGATTTGGATCTTTCACTGAGTTTTGTTCCATTGGTCAACAGGTTCTGTTTTTTCCGTCGCAGTACCAGGGTGTTGGTTCTTGAACTCTAAGCCCTCGTAGTATAGTTTAACAACTCTGGTATAGAAGATCCCTGCCTTGTAGATCTTTTACACGCAGGATTGGATTTGAGCTTTCAGGGTCTTGTTGTTTATTACCAAATGGAAGTTAAGAAACTTTTGTTTCCAGCTTTGGGAAAGGAAAGTCTGGGGAATTTTTGATTGGGATTTCATTAAAATCTATTACACAGCTTTGGTAAAATGATACATTTTTATCAATGTTAATTTTTCCCAATCCATGAGCATTGGGATGTGGGCATGTGGTTTTTCCACTTCTGCGGTCTTGTTCATATTTCTTTTTTAAGGGTTTTAAAATTATTGTGTAGTGAGAGGTCTTGTCTTTGTAGGGGTCCTGGCCTGAGTGTCTGGCTTCATTTGGTATCTTTGGGTTTTTTTGTTCCTAGGTATCTTATTGGTTTTGAGGCTATTGTGATTGGGAAGGTCTCTTTGAACTTTTTCTCCAGTTGCTTGTTGGTTTTTGGTAGAAAGAAAGGTCATTGATTTTCTAAGGTTAATTTTGTATCCTGCCACTTTGCTGAAGCTGTTAATCGTTTCTAGGAGTTTTCTGGTGGAGTTTTTTGCATCCCTTAAGTAAACAATCATATCATCAGCAAATAGGGATAGTTTGACTTCCTCTTTTCCAATTAGTACTCCTTTAATATCCTTTTCTTGCCTTATTGCTCTAGCAAGTGTTTCAAGCACTATGTTGAAGAGGAGTGGTGATAGGGGGCAGCCTTGCCGGGTTCCTACCTTTAAAGGGAATGTTTCTGTCATTTCCCCATTTAGGATGATATTGGCTGTGGGTTTCCTGTATATGGCTTTCATTACATTGAGGAATGATCCCTCCAATCCAATTCCTTCTAGGACTTTAAGCATGAAGGGATGCTGGATTTTGTCAAAGGCTTTTTCAGCATCAATTGAGATCATCTTGGTTTTTATGAAGTGCTTTAGTCCTCTACACTTGGGATATAATTTAAGCTGTTAAAGTACAAATTGTTCCCTTGAGGCATAGGTAGTATTACAATACCAAAATCCCTTTCACTTGCGTTCACAATTTGCTCATGCACATTAGCCCTTGCAGTGCTTGTAGCTATTCCCCCCTTTCTTTTACAATTGCTCAATTCATCTTTTGCTCTATTCTACTGTATGACCTTATTTCTTAGCCGACATATGCAGTGTTGTGGATGAGAAACATGATTGTCCTCCACAGGTGGAGAAAGACATTTTTAGAAAAGGAAAGAAATGCCTACACAGAGGGAAAATACATCAGGTAATATTTTAAAAATATCATTCACTCGGAATTGTATAGCTTTGTGAACAACGAGAACACAAATTATTGCTCAATTTCATGTTTACTTTCCTGTTCTTTTAGCCTGTCTAATGAAACAGAGCATAGCTTTGATATAGAAATAAAAGGTAAGCTTTATTAGCTGTTTGAAAGTAAGCAATTTTCTGTTATTGATCTGTGACTCACTTTTCTCATCTGGATAAAAGGCTGAGAAATAAGGGGACTAAGTTTATAATCCTTTCCATTGGGAATGATATGGAACTAGATTATTATGTGCAAATAATTTAGGCCACAATCTGGCATATAACCGTAGCTATTGTTGATGCATTCAGGCATACAAATGGTATTTCCTTTTGCATTTTCAAATTTGGTTATCAGATAGTAATTTCTACACTGCTTTTGATCAACCTTCCCTCCACCCATTCATCTTCTGACCTTTTACTTATATTCTACTATATCTCTTTCCTTAAATATTCCCATCCCCCAAATATTCCCTTCCTAGTTTACTGGCATCTACAGGTGCTCTGGGTTAAACCAACCAAACTGTCCTCAAAGCCAGGATCTGGATATGACAGAGAGCATGCATTAATGATTCTAGGCCTAGGTTTTTTTTCTCAGTTCCATTTATTTGCTTGCACATTTTATGGTTTCATTTTTCTTTAGAGCTGAATAAAACTCTGTGCATATATGCACCACATGTTTTAATCCAACAGTTACTGGGAATAGAGCTTCAGTGAACTTGAACTTTACTGGGGCTATAGGGAGACCTGTCTCAAAATAAATAAATAAAAACTAAATAAGTTTAAACTTATAAACAGTTAACCTGATCTCATATAGAATATATAGCCATGATTCAACATATGAATGAACCTGAATTACTTAACTACCCTCATGAAAAAAGGCAGGAATATTAGTACAGAAAATAAAGAAAAAGAATAAAAGGGGGAAAAGGACATAAATTTACTCACTATATCATGTGGGGCTGTGGTTGGACAGACTGAAGAAGGCATGTGTGCTGGACTGATGGTCCTGTGGCCAAACACACAGCTATAGAACTCATAGCTGGGTTGTGGAGCTGCTGGCTCCTAGGATCAAAGGAGCTGAAGAGACAGCTGTGAGGTTGATAGCCCCACAACCAAGCATGTGCACAATAACAGCCTGGGGACCATGTCAGATGGTACAAATTTGTGAGATCCATTTATTCTCATGAATAGGCAGCTAGCTTATGTAGGTCCGGTGACATTACTTCCCAGTGGCCAGTCTTACACTTCCATACCATCACAGTCATCCCAGCTCATGGGAAGTACCGAGAAAGGGATGTTCAGACAAACAATTGGGCTCATGGCACCAAAAAATATGCTAGCATCTTGTATCAGGGTGTTCCCTGTAGTGTAGCATTGCTTAGTGTGCTAAGCAGATTGGGCCTGCACATGTGCAATATACCTGAACCCAGGACTGATGCCCCACAATATCAGAGGCCTAAATTCATACTGTCAATAACAGCAAGTGGGACAGAGAAAGTCCCATGACTTCTTCAGGAACTGAGAGGCTTCTCCCTTTGCTGGGAGCTTTGTCCACTTCCACATTTTACTCCATCTTCAGACCACTCCTATAAGACTGTGAAGACCACATTGAGGATGCATCTTTTCTTCCTTTGTTATTTAATGATTTAGTAAATTCTCACCTAGCCACAGCCAGCAATAAGAGTTAAAGCAACAGGCACTTCTCAGTCCAGTCAAGTTCATAATGAAGAGGGAGCAATGTATTTTCATTAAATTAGAACTTTATATCCAATTAGAGCTTTTGGATATAGTGGTTGGGTTATAGGATATATACATATTCAGCCCCCAAATAACAAAAATTAGATTGATTAATTAAACACTAAAAATAGGGGCTGGAGAGATGGCCTAGTGGTTAGGGGCCGAATGCTCTTGCAGAAGACCAGGGTTCGATCCCCAGAACCCACATGGCAGCTGAGAACCGTCTTTAACTCCAGTATCAGGGGAATCCGACACCCTCTTCTGAACACGGGTGCACAAACCTACATGCAGACAGTACATTCATACACATAAAAATATAAATACAGCAAAATATTGGTCTCTTTGAGACAAGCAAGACTCCTCCGTCAGTATCAGCTACACCTCAACTGCCTGGAGATAGTGTGCAACAGTGGCAGCCATGTGTCTATATATATCCCAAATCTAATTGGCTATTAGCTCTCTCCTTGGAGAAATAACTCATAGCGGATGCCAAAAACTTATGTTCTCTAGTGGTTAGGAGATGTTATAAGCCACAATAAGAACTTGTCCCCCTTTATAGAGAAACCACAGTTTGTGGATTAGCATACCATTCAAGCATCTGTGTCTATGCTCACAGCTTAGCTTGCCATAATAATTAGTACTGCTTAAATGCCTGTACATCCAATTGCTTGTGCTTTGTTAGTAAGAATAAAAAGGAATAACTGGAAAAGCTATAAACCCATGAAGGGAAACAACCTGAAAAGACTAGAGTCCAAAAAGACATCTCCAAAGAAAATAAACTGTATTGCTTCTCACCCACTTGTGCCCCTCTCCCAAAGCCTAGGGAACAAATTGCAGAAGAGGAGGCATGGTAGAATGTAAGGGCTGTGGAGAGATTGGGGTGAATCGTGAGACTACAGCAATATAGACTGGACTCCTAATTGATCAACATGCCTGTGCATACAAGCATCTCCAACTGGACTATGAAAACCTTGGGTTGTTCAAAATTTGGACATAGTACTCGCAAATTGGTTTTACATGAATGTTACTTACATTCATTGCTTATGCTTAATAATTTGGCTCACTTCAAAAAAAAATACACCAATTACCTAATTGTAATTAGTAACATCAATGTTATCTGAAAACAACTGTGTTATTATATTGTAGAATCCCTTACAAAATAAACAAATAAAAGAGGGAAAATAAGAAATATTTTAAAAAATATATAAATAAAATTTAAAAAAAATAGTAGAAATTATTTCACCATTTAACAAAAATGCATACACATCAAAACTTCACATTGAACCAATATTCATACAAAATTACCTCCAGATTCTATATCAAAAGTTGTGTTTTTCAGACACATATTACAATTCAGTAAGCCTGTCTTAATAAAGGAATTATACCATAACAACTGCTCTACAGCATGTCCCAGTTCCTCCTCATTTCTTGATTAATCTTACTTCATTTTCTAAAATTATATTTTTATTTGTTCATCTCCTCAGAAACCAACTCCCCTACTAGAATGCAAATGCTTCAGGCAGGTTTTTTGCCTATTATGAATTTCTTTGGATGCAAATAAGTAGATGGCATCTTTTGTACTGTTTTTGGCTAAAAAAAGCATAGAATTTCACTGGTTCAGTTTATTTTTATTATCTACTGAAATGATAATGATAAATTCCCTTTTGATTATATTCAATGCCAATATTTAATGATAATGTATGTGATATATATATATATATATATATATATATATATACTATAAACCCATAGTGCCAAGGATAGAGCCCAGGCTGTTCTGTGCACCATTAAAGTGTCATTACCCCCAAGCAACACTGACATACCAATGGATTAATTTTTTAATTAGTTTGTATTCTAGGTAGGACTTCTTAAAGGCTGTTTTAAACTGTCTTGCTGAATTTGTGAAATCGGTCCCCCCAAAAGCATTTACTTGTTATCTCTTATTCTCAAATATGCATTAAAAATATATCTTTGACATACACGATGAATTATAGACTATTATACACAGTCTTCTAGAGACACCTGTGGTCTTTTAGACACATGTTTTTGTGAATCATTTCATTTGAAAAGTATAGCTATAACTTTCTATTTGAGATATGGCATTTGGTAGGTATTATTCAAGCATACCTTTTTCATTTCAGTGACATCTCTATTTCCAAATATCTCTCTGGGACAAAATAAAATAGTTCTAAAATATTAAAAGAGAATCTCAATTCTTTTCTACATTTATTTTAAAAATTAGAAATAAATACTTTGAATGAATTTTAATATTAACTTTTTACTTTATGGGTGACAATATCATAGCCGCATGTTTGTAAGTGCACCAGTGTCTTGAAATGCCCATGGAGGTCAGGAGAGGTGGTTGGATTTCGCTGGAATTGGAGTGATGGACAGTTGTTAACTGCCATTTAGGTGCTGGAACTCAAACCTTGGTCTTTTGCAAGGGCAGCCAATTCTATTAACTGCCAAACCATTACTCCAGCCAGAAAAAAAGATTTTTATTTCTTTCAAGATGACTTTGGTGAACACTAATCCATTGTAACCTGTACCAGCTTTAAAATCAAAGAACAATTTTATATAATATATAATGGACATTTCAAGATGTTGCATTAGTTTTTCAATGAATATATAATTAATTCTTTTAGTTTTTGAGAGAGGGTTTTCCTCTAACCACAGCTGTCCTGGAAATCTCTATGTGGAGCAGGCTGTCCATGATCTCACAGAGATCCTCCTTCCTCTGGCTCCTGAGTGCTGTATTTAAAGGTGAATCACCACCTGGTGTATTATTAATTTTTGAGACAGAATCTCATATAGCAAGCTAGTCTAGAACTGACTATTTCTGAGAATGAGTTTGAACTCTGATCCCTATTTTTTCACCTCCAGAGTACTGAGATGACAGGGATCCGTCACCATGCCCAGCTTCCCTATAATGCATACTTACTTTGGCTCTTGTAACCACCCTGCCATGAACTTCATAGTTTCAACATCTCAAGGACACGATCCTCATAATAGAATTGTTTGGTTCTTGTCTTTAACATGTGCAAACTATAGGTTTTTTATAAATATGTTATTTTTTTAATTTTTATTTATTTTTGTATGTGTATGAATGTACTGTCTGCATGTAGGTTTGTGCACCCGTGTCGTGCAATGCCGTGGAGGTCAGAAGAGGGTCTTGGATTCCCCTGGAACTGGAGTTCTCCTGGAATTGGAGTTACAGACGGTTCTTAGCCGCCGTGTGGTTGCTGGGGATCGAACCCGGGTCCTGTGCAAGAGCAGTCGGTGCTCTTAACTGCTAGGCTATCTCTCCAGCCCCAGATATGTTGTTATTTTGAATGAAAAGTAAAGCACACATGCAGGAAGTGATGACCAAAGGAAAAGAAGTTGATAGATGACAAAGAGCAGTACAAGTCCTCTCCAAGTTTATCTTGACTAGATTAATTTGTACTTAAGGAATCAGTAAGCAGTTGTAGGAGTTTTCTCCTAGTTGCTGTGTGAAACCTCATGACTTTGAGCACAGTGACCCATGTGATGGAGGCAGGTCTAGCAGTTTGCAGAAAGGGCATTAAGCTCATTTCCTTTCTTTCTTACTTTAATTCTCCTTTCAACTCCACAAAGTCTTTAGAAAGAACTGGACTCTCTTAGACTCTCTTGCCCTCTCCCATTGAAAATCCAAAGGATTAAAGGTAAATAAGTAAAAGAAGCACACATAAATTCTATCTTCTTAGTTTTCTCACTCTTTGAATCTAAAAATACAGAAAGGAAATGAAAAGAAATGTGATTCAGTTCCAGAACTCTGTATTAATTTCCATAAAACAGTTCCTCAAGATTTGGGGGAATGTTATTTTTAAATAATACACTTTATATTTTTCAGACTTAGATTATTTTAAAGATTTATTTGTTTAAGGTTTATGTGTATGTGTGTGAATGTGTGTGTGTGTGTGTGTGTGTGCTGACATGTGTGTATGTGCAGAATGTGTAGGCAGTGGCCTCCAAAGCCCAGAAGATGAACCAGAGTACCTGAAGCTGGAGTGACAAGGAGTGTGCAGAACCCTGTGTAGTTACTGGAAACTGAACCCTGGGTCCTCTGAAAAAGCAACATGTCCTCTTAACTACTCAGCCATCCAGTATTCAGACTTAGATTTGTGATTGGAAATCAATTCTGGGTTTCGTCACTTCCATGAATTCCCTTTGCTCCAATATACTTGGGAAAGACTCTGAATTCAATCTTGAAATAATGATTAAGAGGACTATGGAATGGATAAGGAAGTCTGTTATATACACATGGTAGAATACCACCCAGACATAATAATGAATGAAATCCTTTCATTTGTGACAACATATATGGAACTGGAGATCATGTGTCAAGTGGAATGAGCCTGGTATAAAGATGTTGACATCCTAGAGTTGAGTGTGGGAATGGATCACCTATCAAGGAGCTGGGCCATAAAGAAAAGATTCTCCTTCCCTTAGCAGCCACTGATTGACTATAACCCCTTGATCTACAGATGGGACCTTGTGAACACCCCCCCCCATTCACTGGTGTTGTCAGTAAGCAAGCTTTCTTCTGGCAACCATATCTTTGAGATTTCATGGGTGAAGTTTCCATCTTATGTGTGAAAACCACTATCTATCTGCAAGTTTCCTGGCCCTCTGATTCATACCATCTTTTTGCTCTGTCTCTGCCAAGTTCCCTGAGTCTTGGGTATAGGGGTGATATTGTAGATGTGTCATTTAGGAGTGGGCACCCTCCAGTCACTTATTCTCTGCATTTTCTCCAGTTCCATAATTCCATAATAGTCTACATCTGTTACAGAATTGATCAGCACATGCTTGCACCTTCTTTCTACTTTTATTCTTTTATTGCACAGCTTTCTCCATAGGCTCTGGACATCAACAAACCTAGGTTCTGTTGGCTGATTTATTTTGGCAATACCATTTATTCATGTGACAATTCTGTTTATTGTCATTTGAGTGGGCTTTATTTATTCCCTTACACTTTAATTTGATGGTTCTCATATTTTAACTTTGAATATTTTAGTAAAAGTTATGGTTTGAACATGAAGTGTCTCTATGTACCCCTTCTCCTAAGATAGGTCTCTTGTATTAAGGGCTTGGTTGACAGCAGTGACCTGTACAGAAGTCAGGCTAAAGTACAGTGATGTTCCTGTCTTGATGCTTTAATCCACTGATAGATTCCTAATGTGCTAGTATGATTAGGAGGTGATGGAACTTTTTCCAGGTACGGCAATATTGAGGGTGTGTATGTGTGTGTGTGTGTGTGTGTGTGTGTGTGTGTGTGTGTGTGTGTGTCACTGTCTCTCTCTCTCTCTCTCTCTCTCTCTTTCCCTACTGACCTTTCAGTTTCTTTTTTTTCCCTATGTCCTGGTCACTTGAGGCAGGTAAACTTCTGATATCCTACCCTCCTGTCATGATGGATTTATCCCTGTGCAGCTGTCAGGCAAAATAAATCCTTTCTCCTTCAAACTTACTTTCACGGATTTTCACGACAATTCCAAAGCTAAGTAAAACAGAAAACTTACTGTGTATTCATATTGCTTTTTTTATTCTCACAACATTTTGTATTCAAAGCAAGCTCCATTTTTATCAGTGTTTTGTGTATGTCAGTCTTCTCTCAGATGTTTTAAAACAGTCCTCACTTCCTGAAAACTAAATCCAATATATTTATTGTGACCATCTGAATGAGTCAGGGTCATTTAGAGTTCTATATTATCATTTCCTTTGATGATTGAAAATTCAGCTCCACTTAACTCCTCATGTTCCAAATTTACACCCAAATAACTTCCATGTACATTTAAACTTCCTTGTACATTTAAACTTCCATGTACATTTAAACTTCCATGTACATTTAAACTTCCATGTACATTTAAACTTCCATGTACATTTAAACTTCCATGTACATTTAAACATCCAATCTTTTGCTTAAAATGAGTCCTTTTTATTCTGCATCAAGCATGCTGACTCATTCTTTCACTCTAAGGCTAGTTGTTATTCTGGTCTTCTCTGAGGAAATTTGAATCCTAAATAGGCTTGGGTAGAGTCATTATAACAAACCTACAATATTGTGGTGATTAATGACATAGTTGTTTCCAGAATTTCAATATCATTAAAGGAGAGGGCCCCTTTCCCTTTAATTTTATGTTTATAGGTTGCAGAGCAGAATAAAAGCTTTCATAATGTGAGGTAAAATTGTGCTGTCATTAACAGATTCTCAGGAACATGTCCAAAGTATTAATTGCTCTGTACTTTTGGCTAGTTACAAATGAATTTAGGTTTATTTTGTATATAAAGAACCGTACTATAAATAGCTCTTTACTAGACAAAAGAGTTTAAAAGGAGAGGACACACATGACCTAAATTTCAAGTCCATTGTGACCACAAAGAGACTTGCCAGTTCATGGTAGGTTACGTTAGGATAAAATGGACTGAACCCGTGAAGATACATCTGCATATAACTCTTCTTAGTGCAGCTCCTCAAACGCTCTCCCAAAACATAAGGAGAGCTACTTTATTTTGGATTTTTGTTTGTTTGTTTTTGTTTTTTTTGTTTGTTTGTTTCTATTTTTTTACAATGGACCAAACTATAATCTTTTGGAAAGAATTTTTCATCATATTGTAGATTTATTCCAAAGCTATTTTCACAAGGGAGTATCTCATACATCATTATGCTCAATTTGAAAGCAGTTAGCATGTTATGACAAAGTACTCTAAAACTGTTTGAGCACAAGTGTCATTAAAATTTGCAGACTGAATGCTAAGCCTTTAGAGATGTGGATGAAACATCTCTTCAAATTTCAAGAGGGCTCTGTTCCCTAAATACAAAGTCAAAATGTGCAAATAATAAAAAAGTTATGTGCATATGTTTGCTGTTCTAAAACACATATTGCCTTTTCATTCAAACAAAATAATGTAGAAAAGAAGCTATGCCAGACAGAAAGCTGAGTTTCTGAATCATAAATACTTATAAAATATCCAGAGTGATCTATCTGGAAGTCAGAGGAATTTCAGTTGGAAACTTGACATAAATTTTTAATAAAAGAATGGAATGTGTTTATTTGGGTAAGTAAACATAGTGGAAATATTTGATGGAGCATAACTAAATTAACACTTTTACCCACTTACTGCTTGGCACAATATTTGTATATATTTATGAGATATACTTATTTATTTTTTATGTGTATCATTGTTCTCTCTGCATGTTTGTAAGTACACATGTGTGTGTGATGCCCACAGATGCCAGAATAGAGACATCAAATCCCTTGGAACTACAGTTATAGACAGTTGATAGATACTACAGGGATGATAGAAACAAATCCTCTGCAAATGCATGAAGTGCTATTAACCTCTATGCCATGTCTCCAGCCCCAAAGATTATATTTTTAATTGTGCTTAACTGAGTTTTGGTCAAATGGACACAATTAACTTACCAATGACCTTTAGCTTTAATCTTCCACTTATAGGGAGTGCACTCAAACCCCTCATGTCTGACCACTGGGAAGGTACTGTACATTATCATTGATTACATTCAAAGTCTAAACAGCACCAGAAGCAGTTCTACTTCAACAATAACAAGTTTGTCTTGTCCTGTCTTTCCCTAACCCACCTTCACTCTCTTCCCTGGTCTCAGTTCCCACCACTCTACATCTGGCGTTTGTCAGATAAACATTGTTTTATTCCATTATGACTGTCATCATGAATTGTTTGTAGCTAGTTCTGTGCCTGATATTATATCTGCCACTTCCATTCATGCTGTATCACATGACAGAATTTTACCTTTTATATGTCTGAATAATATCCCCATACATTATGTGGTATTTCATCATTTAATAATTTCTTCAGTACTGAATTCTTAGGATAATTATATACTGTATTTTTTGTTCTTATTTATTTGTTTAATTATTTAATCATCATCTTTTAAAAATTGACTTAATTCTCTTGTTCCAAGAAAGATATCCTATAAAGTCTTTCAGACTTTACTCTTACGATGATTACAAATTCCTGCAAACACTATGGAAAAAGAGTGAACGACACTTAAAAAAGAAAAAAAAATTCAGAACTCTTCAAAAAGTATAAATGAATCTACCATATGATCCAGCTGTATGACTCCTTGGCATATACCCAAAGGGCTTACCCTACTGCAGAGATACTTATACATCCATGTTTGTTGCTGCTCTTTTCACAATAGCTAAGATTGGAAACAAACAGAGTGTCCCTCAATTCATGACTGGATAATAAGAATGTGGTACATTTACAGAACAGTATTCAGTGCAGTAGTGGCACTTTTGCCTTGGTGGTCATCAACAACTAATTAGACTTAAAGCCTGCTCAATGTAAGGGAACTCTTTTGTGACCCTGTAAGCACGGCCATATACACATGACTAGAAAAATCCTAGCAGAAACCCTCAGTTTGTCATGTTCTAAACAAATATAACTTGTCACTGTATGCTAAATGTGGGTCCTTATACATACAGACAATTCTATGAGTCATATTCACTTCATTTTCAGCAGAAAGGGGTAATTAGAGAATTCCACAACTGGTTACACACAGAAAATAAGTGTCTGTGAGATGCATAGGCTTAGTGAAAAATCTACAGTGGTACCTCTAAACCAAGGGCCCATGGAACATACTGGAACTATGGTGAAAGAGGATACTACCTCATCTCTCAGTTCTCACCAATGAAGCTTCTGCATGCAACAGAGGGTGATGACACAGAAGGCCACAACTGACCAAAGTGTAGAGAATAAGAGACTTCATAGTATGAGTCTGTGGATAGGATTCCTATGTTAAACCTCATCTACTGAGGGCTCAGTGACCATTGTGGATGTCATGGTATATGAATGATAGAAATATTCAATATTGTATTATACTTCATTAAGTATATTATTTTATTATTAGTTTGTTAGTTGTATGACTGCATACATCAATTTATATCTAACATGGTTTTATTAAACAGCTGCTACTCCTCACATAGGTTTAATAAATACCAAGAGGTAACATGGAGCCAATTCACTGGCCTTCATGCCTTTACAGAATAGGAAATTGCAAACCCCCTGCCTGGGGTAGGATTGTCTACCCACTGCTCTAAGGTTAAAATAGTTCAACGAATGATTATTCTCATCAAAAGTGAAAAGATAATGACTGAATCTACAGTATAAACCAGACAGATTTCTGTAATTTGATATAACAATATTGTTGGAAATATCTGTCACATAAGAAAAGAAGATGCTGTTGATGACATAATTATAATTATCCCAGAGATCCTCCAGATTTGGATATAACTTATATGTTATGCATGATGTTATACATAACAAATATGAAAAAAATATTTAAATTTTAGATCCTCATGTCTAAGAAATTCATAAAATCAAATATCTGAAAAGTACCAAATTAGAGTTCTGTAGTTTTTCTTCTGCATTTATCTTTAGAAGGGACATTATTAAAACTTAATAAAAGAAAATATGAGTAAAAATTTAAATTGTTTTAATTGCATTTATTTTTAGTTAAATCATTGATTTTGCTCAATGTTTACACTGTATACCTCAAAAGGACTAATATATAGACAGTAACAAACATAAAGAAATTACATGGGGAAATTGTAGTCCAATAAAATAAACCCCATTGAGGTCAAGCACATAACTCAGTAGTAGAGTGTGTACCAAGCATGAGTAGGGGTCTGAATTCCATCTCTAGCAAAAATATGCATAAATATATATTTATACATAAATATATTCATATGTATACATATAATGTATAAATATATTATATGTATATGAATGTATACATATGAATATATTTATGTATATTCATATGTGTGCATATGAATATATTTATATAAAATAAATATACATATACAATGTATACATATGAATATATTTATATAAAATAAATGACAATAGCAGAGAAAATCAAGCAAATATATAAAATGTTTTAGGCATGATATATACCTATACACTGTATAATAAATATAATGAGTTCAAACTGGAAGAGTCACTGAGGCAAGTGAGACAGGTTATTGGCAGTGGAGTTTCATGTGCATAGAATAACTTTCTGTTGACCATAATTATTAAGGTCAAGTATTTCTTTTCCATTTATTATTTTTTATGTGTATGAGTGCACCATCTGTATGTAAGTAGGTGCACCCATGTCGTGCAGTGCTGTGGTCAGAAGAGGGTGTTGGATTCCCCTGGAACTGGAGTTAAAGACAGTTCTTAGCCGTCATGTGGGTGCTGGGAATTGAACTCTAGTTCTCTGTAAGAGTAGTCGGTGCTCTTAACCACTGAGCCAGCTCTCCAACCCCTAGGTCAGGTATTTCTAAAAGGCATATGCACGCATGCATTCACACACAGTTTTACACACACACACACACACACACACACACGCATGCATTCAGCTATTGTGACTTCTCCTTCTTAAGCAAGGGACTGTGCTGATGTAGAACTAGTTAATCATTAAAGAAGTCAACCTAAATGAGCTCCTTGACTTACCTAATGAACCATTCAACATACAGCAAGCAAAGTAATACATGGCAATTTTGTCAAGGAAATTGTGAGAAATACTGGAGCTATTTTACATGACAAAACTTTGAAATATACAAAAGTTATTGTTATTAGTAATTTTCCTTAAAGACCAAGAAAAGTAATTTTCCTTTAAGACTAAGAACAGTAGGTCATTTTAAACAAGGATTTATTTCTTACAATCTGGTGCTGAGAACCACTTGGAAAATATGATCAAAACTATAAGGCATCTCTCCAGAAATGTGAGCAGACACATACGAACAATTTCTCAGAAAATCCAGGGTATATGTGGAGTCCATGAAGCTGCTTGTAGGCTCAAAGATTCCAAATAAAAACACTCATTCCAAAATTTCCAACTGAATACAAGTGCTTGGTTAATGAAGAAGAGTATTGCAAAAGTGGAGACAAAATGGCCCCCAATCCACCACACATTCACTCTTCACCAAACAAAAATATTAAAATGTAGAGAGTTGTTAAGGGCTCACACTTGATTCATAATATCTTAGTTTCCAAACATATAAATATATGTAGGTGTCATATACATATGTTATATTTAACACAAGATTTATGCCTCTTTAATAACATATTTGACTCTTATTGCAAACTGAAGAATGTCATAAAATCTTATCCTTCAAGTTATTCCTCTTGATTGTTACCATTTCCCAAGTACTAACAAAGTCATACATAGCAGCTTACCTCTTCTACAGAAAGAGAAATTCCCTGGTTTTCTGCGACAGTGTATCCAAACAATGACTCTTCTTTGTGGTTGATCATACTGCCACTTTCTTTTATCATAATTTTAACTCATGGAAATGATGTAAGAAATACCATGTAGGTTCTCCTCCTGAGTAACAGCCTTAGGAGAAACCACTGAAAGACTGACAGGGCATTTTAGGACATTTTACATTGTGACTAGGTTTATTATATGTATTCACATTATGATTATCTCAAATGCAATTAGCTTTTCTGTTTAGCTATTATGTGGGAAGATTTGCCAAATAATCTCAACAGTGTTCTGACAGGGATTCACAGAAGTTACAAATGATCCACAAAAGTTCATTTACACCACAGTACAGTTCTGTGCTGCATGAAGAATGAATGCTATTATTCATGTGATAGAAGAAACACTGTAAGGGAATTCTGTCAAAGAGAACTGGGTCATTATTTTTTGGAATGAATAGTCATTAAGATGTGTAATATATAAATCTCAACCAAGAAGAAATGTTTTCTTTTTTTATTTTATGTCCATAGCTCAGCAACTACAATTAATCTACCAATTTAGATTATTTGTTATCAGTAGAAAGCTAAAATGTGAAAATAAGGAATTGAGACTCCATATTAGGAGAAATGAGATTATAAACTCTTGAGAATCGATATTAGAAGAGACAATGTTGGCCTGCTACTTTAGAAAATGGGAATATCAGGTCACCCAGCCATACTAACCCAGATGCCCAGGAGCCCAGCACACATTCACATGGGACAGGGAAAGGCAGGTGGCCATCACCAGAGGCATGCCCTAGGGAGCAGGTGGAACACTATGGCGTGGGCGGAGCCACCCAGCCAAACTAACTCACACACCCAGGAGCCAAGCACCTTCAGGTGGGACAGTGAAAGGAGGGCAGCAGCACAGGCCAAGGGAGCAAGCCTCACCACACACACACACACACACACACACACACACACACACACACATACACACACCCCTGAGTAGTGGTGCAGATCATCCAGTAAGCTGGTGGAGTTTGGTGAAGACTGCAGATGATCCAGTGGGCACAGTGTCAGTGATTCTAGGTTGAACTGAACAGCAGGAAGCATACTGAGTGACCAACCAATCCTCCATTTGAGACTACCACCAGAATCCAAACAAAAAAATAAACCCACAGGCAGAAGTCACAATGAAAAATAACAATATGGGAAAAGCTCATAATAAATCCACACCGAACTTGACTAGTCCTATAAAAGATCCCCAGAATGAGATCCCCCTGGAAAGAAACCAAGACATGGACGTTAGAAGAACAGTTGTAGACGTATTCAAAGAAATCAAAGAATAAAAAGAACAAATCAAAGAACTAAGGAGAGAAAATTAAAAACTCTGGAAGGATCTAGAAGGAAAGAATGATAAACTCTGGAACCAACCAGAGGGGGAGAATGACAAACCCTGAAAAGAATCAGAGGATGAGAAACACAAATTGAAGAGAACTTGAGGAAGAGAAACACTGAAAAGATCCCAGACTAAAATGAAAATAAAAACAGACCAGCAAAACAAGGAGCTAACAGTAGAGAATGACAAGCTCCAAAAGGAAATGGAAATGTTAAAGAAATCACAGGAAGAAGTTTAAAAGGAAATGGGGCATTCATACAATCAACAGGAAAGGATAGGAGAAGACCTCAGAAGCAGAATGGATGAGGTAGAAAACAGAATATCTGACCTGCAGGATAACACAGAGCAACTAAAATGCTCCAGTGAAGATTATGAAAAATTAAAACACACACACACACACACACACACACACACACACGAGTGGAGTGGAATAACCAGGAAATGGTTATTCTATGAAAAGACCAAATCTCCACATCATAGGACTAGATGAAGGAGAAGAATCACAAAACAACAGCATGTATTAGATCTTCAACAGGATAATAGAAGAAAATTTTCCCAAACTGAAAAAAGACAAACCTATATAAATACAAGAAGCACATAGAACACCAAATAGATAAGACCAGAAAAGAAATCCCCACACCATATCATAGTTAAAATGCTAGATGCTCAAAACAAAGATCAGTATTAACACCAGAATAAGCCTGACTAGCTACATGAACACGTGGAAGATAATGAATGGGTCAGGGAAGAAATAAAATATTCATGGAACTAAAGCAAAAAGACAATACAACACAACAAAACTTACATAATACTTTAAAAGCAGTCCTAAGTGGGAAATTTATAGCCCTAAGTGCCCACATTAAAAACAAACAAAGGGAACAAATAAATGATCTAGTACTGAAACTAAAAACGATAACAAATGGAAACTAAACCCAACAGACAAGAAGAAAAAACAAAAATCAGAGCAGAAATCAATGAAATAGAAACAAAGCAAACAATACCAAAAAAAAAAAAAAAAGAGCAACTCCAAATCAATAGAATTCATGATGAAACATCACAACAGACATTGAAAAGATCCAGGCAATCATATGTGAATACTTCAAAAACCTATGCTCTACTAAATGTGAAAACCTAAGAGAAATGATGAATGTCTGCAATCCTCAGAACAAAGAAAGCTTAACCAAGAAGATATTGATGGTTTAAACAGACCCATAACATTTGAGGAAATTGAAGATGTAATTAAAAACCTCCCAACCAAAAAAAGCCCAGGCACAGATGGTTTCACAGCAGAACTTTATAAAACATTTAAAGAGGTCTTACAACCATTAATACTTAAACCATTCAGAAGGATACAGCGGGGAATCCCCCAAACTCCTTCTATGAACCAAGCATCACTCTAGTACCAAAACCAGGCAAAGACACAAACAAGAAAGAAAATTAGAGACCCATTTCATTAATGAGCACAGATATAAAAATTCTCAACAAAATACTTGCAAATCACATACTGACTCACATAAAAAATATCATCCATCATGATCAAGTTGGATTCATACCAGGGATGCAGGGATGGTTCAACATATGAAAATCAATAAATATAAAACACATAAATGGACTGAAAGACAAAAACCACACAATCAACTCAATTGATGCAGAAAAAGCCTTTGACAAGATCCAGAATACCTTCATGTTTAAAGATCTAGAGGGAATTGGACTGAAGGGAACATTCTTAAATAAAATCAAAGCCATGTACAACCCATAGCCAACATCATCCTAAATGGAGAAAAATTAGAAGCAATCCCTTTAAGGCCAGGAAACTGGCAAGGCTGCCCCCTATTGTCACTCCTCTTCAATATAGTGCTTGAAAAGCTCCTTGGGCAATAAGGCAAGAAAGGGAAATTAAAAAGGGAAACTTGCCTTCTTGGTGCCACAAAGTTTCAATACGAGAGACATTCTTACCTACCCTCCATAGAACAAGGAGAAATATGATGATGATGAGGTCGTTCTCCAACTGTAAATTGGAGCCAACTGTTATAGAGGTAATCTCTTATAAAACTGGTAAAACTGCCTTCTTGAATTGACTAATAGACATAGGAACTGTGAAAAGGATTATTCTCTATTCAGAACCAAATATAATACTAAAGTCTCCTTAAGCTATGCACTTAAGCAAAATATATTAATACAGGGGCTCTGAAATCAGCAATGGATTATTCTGCCAAGGAGATGTTGGCCAGGGGATCCAAGACCCCACAAAAGGTAAAGGCTCCTTGCCTCTAAACTGGGATACCTGCAAGAAGAGAGGCGATAAGTCCCTGCTGTCAAAGACCTGATGTTAACATGGGAAAGATGTATTGAGACCACACATGCAAGTGTACAGATGGTCTCTGGAATACCAGAGAGTGTTACCAAAGGCCACTATACCAATAAAGCAAATATGGGTCTCCTTGAGTCAAGCAAGTCTCCTCCATCAGCACCAGCTACACTTCACCTGCCTGGAAATACTGGGCAGCAGAGGCAGCAATATGCCTGTATATCCCAAATCTAATTGGCTATTGGCTCTCTCCTTGGAGGAATAACCCAAGGCTGATGCCACAAGCTTACATCCTCTAATGGTTAGGAGATGTTATAAGCCACAGTAAGACCTTGTCATATTTAACAGAAAAAAATGTAATTCATGGATTAACATACCATCCAAACATCTTGTGTCTATACCAAAGTAACCTATGATAACAATTAGTACTGTTTAAATACCTATATATCTAATTGCTTGTGCTTCATTAGTAGGATTGAAAGGTTATTCCTGGAAAAACTGTCAGCCCATGAAAGGTAACAGCCAGAATTGACCAGAGTCCAAGACAACAGCTCCAGAGAAAGTAGACTGTTTTGCTTCTCATCTACCTTTGCCCCTTTTCTAAGCCTAGGGAACAATCTGCGGAAGAGGGGGCATGGTAAAATGTAAGGGCTGCGATTGGGGTGAACGGTGAAACTACAGGAATATAGCCTGGACACTCATTTGATCAACGTGATTGAACATACAAGTCCTCCGCCCCCCCATGCTGGATGATGGGACCAAGGGGCTGTGTGGGTTTGGGCACAACTGCTTGCAAATTGGTTTTACATGAAGGATGCTTGTACTCATAAATTATCACTTATTGCTAAAAAATGAAAAAAAAATACTGAAAGATGCAGGACAGTTATAGAAGAATGCATGATCTGGGATGGGGTGGGGTGGGGTGGGGTGGGGGGAAGGGAAAGGGAAATATGCCTGAACTGAATTGGAAAATGATGTATGAAATGCACAAAACATCAATAAAAAATAAAAAATTAAAAAATTTAAAAAGGGAAAAGAGGAAGTCAAATTATCCCTGTTTGCAGATGATATGATAGTTTACCTGAGGGATGTTAAAAACTCCACCAGAAAACTCCTAGAAACAATTAAGACTTTCAGTAAAGTACCAGGATACAAAATTAACCCACAAAAATCAGTAGACTTTCTTTACAACAACAACAAGCAACTGGAGAAGGAATATAAGGAGAACTTTACCCTCGCAATATCCATAAATAAATAAATAAATAAATAAATAAATACTTGGGAACAAACCTAATCAAAAATACCAAAGATCTCTATAACAAAAATTTTAAACCCCCGAAGAAAGAGATTGAAGATGATATCAAAATATGGAAAAACCTCCCATGTTCATTAATTGGATTGGAAATATTAATATAGTAAAAATGTTCATTCTACCCAAATTAATATATAGGTTCAATGCAATCCCAAATAAAATCCTCATGAGTTTCTTGACGGACTTGGAAAAAAATCTTTAAATTCATATGGAAAATCAAAAGACCCTGAATAGCTAAAGCAACCCTGAGCAAAAAATGCAAAACGGGGTTGGGGGATTACCTTGCCAGAAGTAACGCTCTATTACAGGGCTATATTCATAAAGACAGCCTGGTACTGGCACAAAAACAGAGCCATTGACCAATGAAACAAAATTGAAGATCCAAATTTGAGCTCATACAATTTCAGCCACCTCATATTTGATAAAGGGGTCAAAAAAAAAAAACTCATTGGAGGAAAGATAGCATCTTCAGTGAATAGTGCTGGCAAAACAGGATCACCATATATAGAAGAATAAAATTAAAACCCTACCCCTCACCCTGTACAAAAATCAACTCCAGATGGATGAAAGATCTCAATGTGAAACCTGAAACTTTGAAGGTAATGGAAAAATAAGTTGGTAGCTGTGCTGGATAGCTTTAGTGTCAACTTGACACACCTGGGTTGAGGGAGCCTCAGTTGGGGAATTGGCTCCATTGGATTGGCCTGTGGCCACATCTGTGGAGTATTGTCTTGATTGTTGAGCAGTGACAGTATAAGAAGGCAGGCTGGGCATGAGCCAGAGAGCAAGCCAGGAGCAAGCCAGTGAACAGCAGTCCTCCATGGCTTGTGCTTCAGCTCCTGCCTCCAGGTTCCTGCCCTGAGTTACTGCCTTGGGCTCCCTAAGTGATGAACTGTGACCCAGGAGATGTGAGCTGAATAAACCCTTTCCTCCCCAAGTTGGTGTTGGTCAGAGTGTTTTGTCATAGCAATGGAAGACAAACTACAACAGAAATTGGTACAAGAAAAGTGGGGTATTGCTTTGACAGACCTGACTTGGTGTTTTGGGGGAAGGATTGTGGAAGCGTTTGGAACTTTGGGCTGGGAAAGCCATTGAATGCCTAGAGTTTGTTGGTGTGGAGCTGGGCGCAGTTTTTTGCTGAAGGAGTTGTAGAAGATGGAGGCCTGGTTGTGAAGTTCCTAGTTTCAAAGGAGAGTAGAGATCATCAGGACTTGTGTAATCTGTGGGTTCTGGTCAGCTGGGGCTGGAGAATCAGCTGAGGTAACAAGAGACAAGAACCTGAAGTGAAATTTTTGTGGTACTGGGCAATTGATCTGTTAGCTGGGGCTGAAAAATCACTGTAAGTAACAAAGAGACCAGCAACCTGAGTGAAATCTTCTTGGTGGAAATTTCTTTTCAGGTCAGAACACAGAAGCTGTGACCCAGAAGGCCCTGAGCCTCGATCTCGGCCAGAAGCCGGACTTGGTAACGTGTAAGAAGTCTCCTAATATGGTTCTGGTGTTGCAATTTGGGGGCTCACAGAGAGCAGCCGAGGCTTGGCATGTGAGAGGTCAGGAAAGACCATTGGTGGAAGTGCACCTCGTGCGTGAAGACCCCAGGATTTAGTTGCAGGGGTCTTGGAGAGAAGCTGAAGCTTTACACCAGGAGAGGTCGAATGAGAACTATTGGTGAAGGTGCTGCCTCAGTTTCAGTAGCTGACCCAGCTTTTTGGAGATGCCGGTACCCTGGGACGACCACCAAGAGCAATGCATAGTAGGTGTAGAATGGAGTAGGCCTGGGCTGCGAGATGTGTATGTGCCACGGACGGCAGAGTCAGAGAGGGGGAGCTGCTGCAGACCTTTTGGAGCCAGAAGATCGTGAGTGAATCCCAGGTGTCCAGCCTTAGCTACTTTGCTGTGCTTAAGTTTTGTTTGAGAGTGCTGATTCTTCCCCTTTGAAATAAGACAGTTCTTTGTTTTGGATTTTACAGCACACCACAGTTAAGAACCTTAACAGACTGTGAACGTTAAGTGTTTGGACATTTAAAGGACTGTGAGGCTTTTTTTTTTTCTTTTTTTGTTTTGTTTTTTTATTTTTTATTTCTGTATGTGTATAATGTACTGTCCTGCATGCAGGTTTGTGCACCCATGTCGTGCAATGCCGCGGAGTTCAGAAGAGGGTGTCGGATTCCCTCGAGACTGGAGTTTCCTGGAATTGGAGTTTCAGATCGGACTCCGGTTGGCCGCCAGCATGGTGTGCTGGGAACGAACCCGGGTCCTCTGTAAGAGCAGTCGGTGTTCTTACCGCTAGGCCATCTTTCCAGCCCCGGACTGTGAGGCTTTTGGTTGTACTGTCTTAGGTTGTGGATATTAATTATAACATCATACTTTTTTATTTGGGGATAAGAACTGGAAAGGTGGTGGTTTAATAGTGATGTGTTTTGTGTGTCAAGTTGACAAGGGGTCAATTGTGCTGGATAGCTTTAGTGTCAACTTGACACACTTGGGTTGAGGGAGCCTCAGTTGGGGAATTGGCTCCATTGGATTGGCCTGTGGCCACATCTGTGGAGTATTGTTTTGATTGTTGAGCAGTGACAGTATAAGAAGGCAGGCTGGGCATGAGCCAGAGAGCAAGCCAGGAGCAAGCCAGTGAATAGCAGTCCTCCATGGCTTGTGCTTCAGCTCCTGCCTCCAGGTTCCTGCCCTGAGTTACTGCCTTGGGTTTCCTAAGTGATGAACTGTGACCCAGGAGATGTAAGCTGAATAAACCCTTTCCTCCCCAAGTTGGTGTTGGTCAGAGTGTTTTGTCATAGCAATGGAAGACAAACTACAACAGTAGCAATGTACAAGACATAGGAGTAGGAAGAGACTTTCTAAATCAAACAGCAGAGGCACAGGAAATTAGGTCAACAGCTGACAAGTGGGACCTCATCAAACGCAAAAGCTTCTGTACAGCAAAAGAAATAATCAAGGAAGTGAAAAGAAAACCTACAGAGTGGGAGGAAACCTTCACCAGTGTTACATCTGACAGAGCATTAACATCCAGAATATATAAACTAATCAAAAAAAACAAAGAAGTGAAAAAAAATGACTCACTCAAAAATGGAGTAAAGAGATGAACAGAGACTTCACCAGTGAGGAAGTAAAGATGGCTGAGAAATATCTTAAAAAGTGTTCAACATCATTAATAATTAATCTCACTCCAATAAGACAGGCTAAGTTCAAGAAAACAAAAGACGCAAAGACTGGAGAGGTTGTGGGGAAAGGGGAATACTCATCCTCTGCTGGTAGGAAGGTAAACTCATACAACCACTGTGGAAAGCATTGTGGAGAACCCTTAAAAGACTCAAAATGACCCAACCACCTGACCCAGCCATACAACTCCTGAGTATATACCCACAAGACTCATCCTACTGCAAAAATGCATGCACATCTATGTTTATTGAAGCTCTCTTCACAACAGTCAATAGCCAAGAGCTGGAACCAACACAAATGTCCCTCAACTGATGAGTAGATAACAAAAATGTGGTATATCTACACAATGGAGTTTTATGCATTAGTAAAGAAAGATAACATCAGGATCATTGCAGGTAAATGGATGGAACTAGAAGCCATTATGCTAAGTGAAGTAACAGTCCCAAAAAACCAAAGGGGAATGGTTTCCCTCATTGGTGGATGATAGAACCAAATCCCCCAATTGAAAGGCAAGCTGAGAAATGTTATTATTATATTTCTTTCTACCTGATAGCAGCTGTGATGTTATAATGTGAATCTCTTAATGAGCCCTAGAATTCATTTTCCACATACTTTCAGACATAGTAATTAATGAATATGGGCAGAAGGTTTATATTCATATTTTAGAGTAATATAAAATTAAAGAAAAAATGTGAACTCCTAAACATATATTGGCGCTAACATAGTTTATTCCTGGAGGACATAATTCTGGTACATATCTGATGTCATTTATATAGGCATATTTTGGAGCAATACAATTGGGAAGGAACAACAACAACATAAAGACTGGGTCAAAGAATGGACTGATGTAGCTTAATTGTGCCCCAAACAATAAACTTTTGCAGAGGAAAACCTTAAAAAGACTGAGAGAAAGATACAGGACATGTATGGCAAAATGTAGGAAAAAGGGTGAGGTGGGGGGAAGTGAAAAGGGAATATGTCTAAATTGAACTGAAAATGATGTATGAAATACACAAATGTCAATAAAAGTATTATAGTAATATAAAATTAAATAAAAAAAAAGAAATGGGCATATCTAATATTCAATGTTTATGTAAGCCAGAGTTGATAGCAGACTCTGTAATCTCAGCCCTGTGAGGAAGGTCAGTCAAATCACGGAATTTGAGGCCAATCTTGGTCTACCTAGTGAGTTTCAGATCAGCCAGGGCTACATAATGAGACCATGTTTGAAACAAAACAAAACAAAACAAAACAAACACTAAGCCTCATGGTACACTTATGAGAATTGACTTTGCCTTCTATTAGAAATTGAAAATGGTGTTAGACCATGTGAACATTTAGTGGGATGGGTAGGAGGGTAAAAATATTTGCCATCAAGCCTGATGATCTGAGTTCTATCCCCTGAACCAAAATGTCAAAGAGTAGAACCAACTCTAGGAGGTTGTTCTGAGACTTAGGGACTCATGAAAACATGTACACAAACACACATGAAAGCAATTAAATGTGAGGCTGACAAGATGGCTCGTGGTTAAGTGCACTGGGCTAATCTTGCCAAGGACCCAGGTTGGTTCTCAGCACCCACATTGCAGCTAGAAATCATCTGTTACTCCAGTTCCAGAATACACATCTCCCTCTTCTGACCTCAGTGTACACTGCAGAACATGAGTTCCCTTACATAAATGTAGAATATATATATATATATATATATATATATATATATCCACATACATAAAATTAAAATGAATAGATTGAGAAAATGCATTAAAATACAGGCCAGGATCAAGAAAACAGACAATATCAAGTGCTGGAGAGGTTGTGGGGAAAAGGGAACACACATCCATTGCTGATGGGAATGTAAACTTGTACAGCCACTAAGGAAAGCAGTGTGGAGAACCCTTGGAAGACTCAAAATGAGCTTTCTATTTGACCCAGTCACACCACTCCTGGGTATATATCCACAAGACTCATCTTACTGCAAAAATACATGCACAGCTATATTTATTGCAGCTCTATTCACAATAGCAAAAAGCTGGAACCAACCCAAATGCCCCTCAACTGACGAGTGGATAGAGAAAATGTGGTAAATGTACACAATGGAGTTCTATGTGGCAGTAAAGAAAGACAAAATCATGAACTTTGCAAGTAAATGGATAGAGCTAGAAGACATTATATTAAGTGAAGTAACACAGTCCCAGAAAAAAACAAAACAAAAACGAATGGTATCCTTCATCTGCGGATGCTAGTGCCAATAACCTAGTTGTAAATATTTCTTGTGGAGAGGGATGCATATTAAAAGCACAACAACAGAAAGACTGCATCAGAATATTGAATGAAATGGTGAATCGGGAGAGGTGGGAGGGGCTGGAGAGGAACACGGGTCTATATTCAATTAATGTATATTTAATTGATGTGAGTTCAACAAGTATCCAATTTTGCTTAGACTCTGCCTATAGGTTACATGGTGTTTTAGGACTTAGTAAAAGTAGATATGTGTATATTAAACAACATTGGTCTAAAGGTTCTGATAAAAACGGTAATGCACCTTAGTTATTTGGAAATATAAATTGTTGTCGTCCACATCCACATTTGTTTTATTTAAAATCTGTATAACAATAACTTTGGGATTGGCACATACAAATGTTCTCTATAATTTTTCTGTTGTACAGTATCATCTTGTAGCATTCTCTTTTACCGGTAGGATGATTTAAGTTTGCTTCCCAAGTTAACAACATATAGTCACCCAAAATAGCTTGGGTGAATTTGATGAAATCTGCACCTTGATTCCTGCCTATACGTACGTGTACTACAAATGCTTTTTTGAGACTCATGGGTCAAAAAACAAAAAGCTAAAATAAAAAGGGGGAATAAAGATATATGTGAAAATTTTTTGTCAAAAACTTTGCAATTCAAATCTTAAAACTAACTATGGGAAAAGATTTGTATGTTTCCACAAGTCAAAATGTCACCAACTTAATGGCTGAGAAAGAAAAGACACAGCTTTGCATTGTGTAGGATGTACTAGGAAGTGCCAGCAGAAAGGTTGGCCCATCTGAACATTGAAAGGAAGAAAAGCATCAGACTGCTACAGGCATCAAACCCCTCTGTGGATCCTACTTGTAACAATATTTATAATGAGTTCTAATGAAACTGACCTTCTAGGTGCCGCAAAGATTTAATACAAGAGATTTTCTTACCTCTCCTTCATAGAACAAGGAGGAATATGATGATGATGAGGTCATTCTCTGACTGTAAATTGGAGCCAACTGTCATAGAGGTAATCTCTTATAAAACCAGTAAAACCACCTTAATTGACTAATTGACATAGAAACTGTGAAAAGGATTATTCTCTATTCAGAACCAAATATAATACTAAAGTCTCCTTAAGCTGTGAACTTAAGCAAAATATATTAACACAGAAGAGCTCTGATATCAGCAATGGATTATTCTACCAAGGAGATGTTGGCCAGGGGAGCCAAGCCTCCCCCCTCCCAAAAGGTAAAGGCTTCTTGCTTGTAAACTGGGATACCTGCAAGAACAGATGCAATAAGGCCCTGCTGTTGAAGACCTGAAATAAACATGGGAAAGATGTATTGAGACCACACTTGCAAGTGTACGGTTGGTCTCTGGAATATCAGAGAGTGTTACCAAAGGCCACTATACCAATAAAGCAAATATAGGTCTCCTTGAGTCAAGCAAGACTCCTCCGTCAGCACCAGCTACACCTCAGCTGCCTGGAAATACTGTGCAGCAGTGGCAGCCATATGCCTGTATATCCCAAATCTAATTGGCTATTAGCTCTCTCCTTGGAGGAATAACCCATGGCTGATGATAAAAGCTTACATCCTCTTGTGGTTAGGAGATGTTATAAGCCACAGTCTGTCCCTGTCACATTTTACAGGAAAAAAATGTAACTCATAGATTAACATACCATCCAAATATCTGTGTCTATACCAAAGTAACCTACCATAACAATTAGGACTGTTTAAATACCTATATATCTAAATGCCTGTGCTTCATTAGTAGGACTGAAAGGTTATTCCTGGACAAACTGTCAGCCCATGAAAGGAAACAGCCAGAATTGACCAGAGTCCAAAATGACAGCTCCAGAAAAAGTAGACTGTTTTGCTTCTCGTCCACCTTTGCCCCTTTTCTAAGTCTAGGGAACAATCTGCAGAAGAGGGGGCATGGTAAAATGTAAGGGCTGTGATTGGGGTGAATGTTGAAACTACAGCAATATAGATTGGACACTTATTTGATCAACTTGATTGAACATACAAGCCCCCCAGCTGGATGGTGGGACCCTTGGGCTGTGTGGATTTGGGCACAACTGCTTGAAAATTGCTTTTACATGAAGGATTCTTGTACTCATAAATTATTACTTATTGTTAAAAAATGAAAAAAAAATTAAAAAATAAAAATAAATAAAACAGACATTGAATGACAACAACAACAAAAGAATGGGAAAAGAGTGTTTTTGGGGAAAAAAAAAAACAAATACACAAATAGCTATAATATAAGAAATGCCAAAAAAAGATCTTTGAACAAAAGGTTTCAGCTAATTTGAGAAGGGCAGGGTGCTGGCCAAGACAAAAATCCTAATTGTAAGGTTGTAGTCCACCTAAGTCAGGGATTCCAGAAAGCCAAGTGAAGAGGAGTTCTGAGAAACAGTCCCCCTGGGCTGTGTTCCTGCAATCTGAGAAAAGGTTGCTGAAACCTCCTGAAATCATGCTTCACTGGTTTCTCTCAAGATGCTCTTCCAGGTAACAACCACAGCCCCTATGCCCTATCCTCCACTTCCTCGACCCTCCTTCCTTGTATGCTCATTTCCTTCTATGCCTGGGTTTAAAACTGCTGCTTTGCGGTAAGGAAAGATGACATCATGAACTTTGCAGGTAAATGGGTGGAACTTGAAACCATTATGCTAAGTGAAGTAACATAGTCCCAGAAAAACAAGTGACGAATTAAGGTATCCCTCATTTGTGGATGCTAGCACCAAATCCCTAGCTGAAAGGCAAGCTGAGAAAAGTTAATGTTATATCTTTTTTTATCTGAAGGCAACTATGCTGTTATAATGTGAATCCCTTGACAGGCTCTAGAATTAACTGACCACTTATTTTCAGACTTTGTAGTTGTGGTATAAGTATGGAGGGTATGTGTTCATATATTAGAGTAATATAAAATTAAGGGGGAAAATGTGAACTCCTAAAAGAGAAACACATCAACTTGCTATGTAATTTAGGAATGTAAAGTAATATTTCTTTTCTCCTGGATGCAACTCTACTGTTAAAAGGTGAATCCCTAAACATGTTTTGGAAATAAAGTTTATTTTTTAAAAAATACAGTAAACAAGCCATTTGACAATTCTTGTTATCTTTTAGATTTTGATGAACAGGTTGAGAAATGTGTCTATTGTGCTTTTAGTAGAATTGTATAAATTACAGTTATTTTCAGGCTAACACACAGAATGTTTACTTGGAATAGAGGATAGAAAATTCAGTGTCCATTGCAGGAAGTGTAAGCTGGGAAGATGACTCTGTTGTTGATGTAGCTGCCATGAAAGCTCGAGGACATGAATTTAGAAACCATTCATCCACATAAAAGCTTGGCATTGCACCATCATCTGTAACAACAGTGTTTGGATAGAGGAGAAAGCTAAACCCTTGATGTCATTGGCCAGCCCGATAAGTGAGCAGATGAGCTCTAGGTTCAGTTAGAGATCACATTACTAGAAAAATCAAAAGTAAATAAATAAGCAATCCTCAGAGAAAGTACTCAAATAAAATATATTAGAGTATATATAAGAGACACTCTGAGATATTATAAAGTCAACTGAGGATAATGGATTTATATTAATTTTATAATTAAAGTAAATATAAGTGGATACAATTCCCAATTGGAAATCAGAATTTTATATTGACATAATATAAATGGCATGTCATGCTGCCTAAATAAGTTACATCTGCCTCAACTTAATATGAAAAGGTCAATATCAAAGAAGAAAAATATATTCTAGGAAAATAATCTTTAAAAATCTGCAAGTATCCTAGTACAGAAAAGTTATAACTTCGAGAAAAAGTTTAAAATGGAAAATGACTATTTTTAGGTAAAAATATTTCAAAACCTTACAAATTTTTAAAGATTTATCCATCCAAATCTTATCTACATATATTTGAAATAATTATTGTCAGAAATTAAAGTAAACTTAAACCCAATACCTCAGTAATGTTTTTGTAACCCTATCTCCCTACATAAAATATACATAAAAATCTTTGTATGTACATTGTATGAGTATTTTTCTGTAGGCTTTTGAACTAACACATTTCCCTCTGGTCTTTCATACCAGCTAAGCATTGTTTCTCTCTCCTCTCTCCCTGTCTAAGCCTCCTTCCTCCATCCCTAGTTAAAGTGTTGCCAATTTTCCCATTCCCTCCTTGATAATGGC
The DNA here is from genome assembly GCA_009823505.1 of Rhizomys pruinosus. NCBI lineage: Eukaryota > Metazoa > Chordata > Mammalia > Rodentia > Spalacidae > Rhizomys > Rhizomys pruinosus. The sequence goes on along the minus strand of VZQC01014635.1, from coordinate 566,984 downwards.
TGTGCTCTTTGATGCCCCCTCTCTTGAGTGCCTTCTTCCCCTTCACCCCATTGTTCTTTTTTTATTTTAATTTATTTTTATGTGTATGAATGTACTGTCTGCGTGTAGGTTTGTGCACCTGTGTGGTTGCAATGCTGCGAAGGTCAGAAAATGGTGTCGGATTCCCCTAGAACTGGAGTTAAAGACGGTTCTCAGCCATCATGTGGGTTCTGGGGATCGAACCTGGGTCCTCTACAAGAGCAGTCGGTGCTGTTAACCTCTAGGCCATCTCTCCAGCCCCCATTGTTTGTTTGTTTGTTTTTTTGTATAACTTTCTCTATTACCCTCTGACTTAAGTTCCCCCATTTTCCCATTTGAGCCTTGGTAACATCTGTCTCCTACTATTCCTGTCTCTCAGGCTATATTTTCCCTTTACCAGCATGGTCACTTTTCATTTTCCTGCATCCTGCAGTTACATCAGGAGTCAATATTATACTACTTCCAAAATATATTTATAGTCGAAGTAACAATAATCAGCTCACTAATAATCATTAAAAACAGAAGCTTATACATGATTTGTAGATACTTAATGAACATTTATATATTGATTCCTTTCATAGTGCAGTGTTAAACACTGAGAAAAACACATATATTTGAAAATTAACAAGCAAGCATATGTCTGTATATCTTGAAGGCTAGACTCTAAAATTATAAACTATTTAATTCAACATTAAGCAAAATGTGATAAAGCTCAAGCAAATATCTGAGAAAGTATACTTTCATTTATTATTTTTAGATTACGTATATGAACTTATTGTCCATATGTGTATAAGTGCACCCATGATATACAGTACCTTCGGACTCAGAAGGCATCGGATTTCTCTGGAACTGGAGTTATGGACAGTTGTTAGCTGCCATGTGGATGCTGGGAATTAAACCCGGGTCCTCTCCAAGTGAAGCCCATGCTCTTAACTAAAGGACTATCTCTCCATCCCAAGAAACATACTTGTTTTTCCTTTTTTATTTTTTATTTTTAAGGGGTTCTACAATATAATGACACAGTTGTTTGCAGATAACATTGATGTTACTCAGTATGTCTTACAATTAGGTAATTGGTGCTTTTTGCAAGTATCTATGTCCAAATTTTGAACAACCCAAGGTTCCCATAGTCCAGTTGGAGAAGCTTGTATGCACAGGCATGTTGATCAATCAGGAGTCCAGACTATATTCTTGTAGTCTCATGATTCACCCCTATCTCTCCGCAGCCCTTACATTCTACCTCAATGTGTTCCCTGGGCTTTGGGAAAGGGGCACAAGTGGGTGAGAAGAAAACAGTCTAATTTCTTTGGAGTTGTCATTTTGGACTCTAGTCTGTTCAGGTTGTTTCCCTTCATGGGTTGACAGCTTTCCCAATGATACCATTTTTTAAAAAGATACTATAGATAAATACATTTATAGACATATGGGAAAAGCATTTGTAGGAAAAAAAATAACAAAACTGAAGAAATCTAAGAAACTTCAAGGAAACAAGTAATGCACATTTGATCATGAATTGAAAAAAAAAAGAAAACAAATGTAGAAATATTGCAGGCACCATAAATTAAGGCAAAAATTGTTACCTCCAAGTCAGCACAGTGGTAAACCTTGGGTGTGAGGGAGGGAGCAGCAATTGGGAATGCAAAAATCCCGCTTATTCACCAATATATTTGATTGAATAGCATTATGGATCTCCTTGTTAAAACAACTTGGCTTTGAAATTGTGACCTGAACACCTTTGTGTCTATGCATGGTACTTTAATACAAATGCTTACAGTATGAAAAGGGAAGATTATATCTCTTGTCACAAGAGAATAATCAATATTTAAAGATGATAAATAGGCTGATATTTGTTATTTTATCATTCATTCATGTAACAAATCATCATATAATTCCCCAAGTTCCAACAAATATTATACAGTAACTGAACTAAATATCGTTAAATAAATATTTAAATAAAATAAATATGCAAAAATTATGAAGATATTAATTTAATAATATTTTAAGGTACCATGACAAATGAATTAAAATTATGGCTGTTAAATTAAAAGTTTGAATAAAATTTTATCTTTCAATATATATTTTGTATTGAATTTTTGTGTATTTCATACAGTACATCTTAATCAAACTTAAACCCTCTCCGTTATCTCCATTCTCCCATACCTCCCCCCACTGTATTTCATGAAATCTGTCATATGTGTTAAGGACAATTGAGTCAAGTCTGTACACCCAGATGTTTCTATGAGTGAATTCATCCACTGGAGCCTGTTCAGCCTATCTAGCATCCTTCTTTTAAAGTAAACCCACAATTTTTCACCCCTCACCAATACTTCCTTGGCTGTGGTTGAGACTTCTTGCCCATTTCCCCAGTGCCATGCTGGGCTTTTGTCTGATAAAAGAGTTCTTTACTTTTGAAAATATAAAAGTGTTAAATGATCATAACTGCATTTACAGAATTATGTAAATGAAAGTTAAAGGATTTTCTTAAATATCTAAACTGATAAGTACACAATTGCATGGAAAACTGACACAATTATTTTAAAATTGCTATGATGAAAATATTCTGATAACAAGAAGTGAACAAGAATAATTCCAAAATTGATGGCTTCCAAATTGAAGAGTTTAGTTTCTGCCTTGATCTATTACATCATTTGTAGAGAAAGGAAGAAAATGAACAGGGATATCTGTGTTCAGGCACAAAGTCAATATTGAAACATAGCAAATAGGCTGGTATATGTGTACCATCATACTATGAAAAGAATTGTGGACAATGACAGTAAGGAAGGCTTCAGTTCCCATTCCCAGGAAACTGAGAAAGGCTAAAAATAGAGAATATATTTTGTTGCCAATACATAGTAAAAAACGTTCATCATGAGGCATTTATATATTTAATTTGCATGTAGATGCACATACATATGCATATATATATATATATATATATATATATATATATATATTCAGGTAAATTGGACACCCCAAACGGGAGAAGAGCCCACAGGCACTATTTATTTTCTATTCATTTTTCCAGTCCAAGGTTTTTGCTTTTATATAACTGACAGGTATGTTAATCAACTTTTAAAAGAAATGGAATTTCAACCTGAGAATAAAGGTCAGTGGTAGAGTGGTAGAGCACTTGCCTAACATGGGCAAAGATGCCCTGGGTGCAAAGAAAGAGGGGAGAGAGGGAGAGAGAGAGAGGGAATCAGGGGAAGGGAGGGAGGGAGTGGGGAGAAGGGAGGAAGGATGGAAGGAAAAGAAAGAGGATAAAGGTATGAAGCCATATCAGGGAGACATCTTTTCTAGGAACCAAGGGATTAAGAGCAATACACTCATCATCAGTCATTGTCTCAGGTCCTGACATTTGGACTTCTTACACTATTTCTCTGCTTAAAAATGGGTGGTGGCGCACACCTTTAGTCCTAGCACTTGGGAGGCAGAGGCAGGAGGATCATTGTGAGTTCAAGGCCAGCCTGGTCTACAGAGTGAGTTCCAGGACAGCTGGGGCTACAGGGAGACCCTGTCTTGAAAAGACCAAAAAAAAAAAAAAAAAAGGACTCCATAGCCCTGAACATATGCCTATATTCCCAAGTGCTCTTAGTTAGTATGATTCTGTATTATTCAAACCCCTAAGGGAGGTATCTACTTCTCCACACTCCGGTAATATCCAAGACTGTGGATTACAGAAGTTGTGTGAAGAAGGTAAACAAGGGGAATGGAGTCTTAATTTTTGCCTAGAGTAAGTTACCTTATATTTAAAAGTATATTTTGATGCTGGCAAAAGGATGAGCAAGCATCCTTTTGGTTGCCTGGTATAGATGTGCTTTTTATGTAATCCAACTATTCTCAACAACTTTTGTTATATTTTAAAATTCTGTGTGTGTGTGTGTGTGTGTGTGTGTGTGTGTTTGTGTCTGCATGCATGCACGTCCACCACAATTGCACAGGGGTTGAAGCATGCATTCCATGACTTGTGTGTAGATACCAAAGGGGAAGCTGTTGGATTTGGTTCTCTCTTTCCACCACCTGGTTGCTGGTGATTGAACTTGGGCATCCAGGCTTATCAGCAAGCCCTTTACTGCTGGGCTATTCCTTTTTATAGGATTTCATATAATGTATTGTGATCACATTCAGACATCTCCCCATCTCCTTCCTCCTCTCCCCTCTCCCATTGACTCTATGTCCTCCGTTATTATCTGTCATTTACTTTGATTATTTTTATTTTTAATTGTCTATAGAATGCAATCTCAAGTCCCCTGGGTATAGGTCCATACCACCTGGTCAACCTATCAGGGAGAAAAAAAAAATTGAATTTCCTTCTTAAAGCATCCATTAGCTCTAACTTCTAGGTTTTACCTCCACTAGCGTAAGGTATGCCCGTCCACCTCTTTCATGCCTGAAGGGCCCCTCTCTGAGTTGGATTTGCACAGCTTTGGGCATGCTGTTAAATGTGCTGTAGTGTCTGAACAACACATTTCTCGCCTGCATTCATCTGCAACCTCTGGCTCTTATAATCACCCTAACCCTCTTCTGCAATGATCTTGAGCCTTGGGAGGTGAAGATGTGATATAGTTTGCTCATTTACTGCTGAGCACTCTTGCCTGAAACTTTTATCAGGGCCGAGACCCTGTGGCTACACAGGTCATGAGCTATAAGAGAAAAATCTACTACTATCATTATGCTAAATAGACATATTATGAAGCTTAATGCATGATTTTTGTTATATGCATAGACTAGTGCATCTCTCAGATCTCACCAGAGAAAATTCTTCTTGCTGCAAATGGTGATTAACCCAGAGACTCCAAAGCTGTCAACATGTAGAGCATATGAGACTATGTGTTGCCCATTCTTTATTTAAATATTTTTATTAATTCTTTGACATTTTTGTATGATGTATTTTGATCATATCCCCCTCCCTACTCTTTTCTCAGATTAATCTCTACCTCCCTATATACCCAAATTCATGTCCTTATATGGCAAGGCCAAAAAAATACAGTTTGTATTCCCTCAAAATGCTTCAATGTGGGTCCATCCATTGGAACATAGAAACTTACCCAGGGTCATTCCCTTAAAGGAAATTTCCTCTCCCTGTCCTAGCACCTATCTCTTGCTAAAGTCTCCTCACTAGTGGTGCAGATTTGTTCCCACAGCCCTCTGCCTCTTTGCTGGAATTTTACCTGGCTTGTGCTTGCACAGGTCTTCTGAATGCCGTGTCAGTTACTGTGAGATCATATGCCCAAATACCCTGTTGTGTCCGGAAAATTCTGATTCTTTGTAGTCACCCAGCACTTCTGACTCTTACACTTGCTTTCTCCTTCTATTCATTACTCTTTGGTTGCTCTGATAAACACCATGGCCATGGGAATTTTTAAAAAGGAATAATTTATTGGAGCATATGATTCCAGAGGTGTCAAGTGTCCATCATGGTGGGTCGGCATGGTGGCAAGACTTACCTGGGGCAGAAAGAATATTGCTCACATTTTCAAGAAGGCACAGGAACCAGAAAGCATCTGGAAATCTGGCAAGGCTTAAGAACTCTCCAAAGCCTGGTCCCAGTGACATGTTCTTCTATCAAGTCTACCCTAAAAAGCCCTACCGAAACAGTGCCACCAACTGGGGACCAAATATCCAGAATGCTTGGTGCCTAAGGAGGACATTTTCAGTTAAAAACATATTCCATTCCCTAGCCCCACAGGCTCATGACCATATAAAATACAAAATGCATTTAGTCTACCTTTAAGAGACTCCATAGTCTTTATTGCTCTCAATAATATCCCAAAGTCCAGGGTCCATAGGAGACAAAGCTTGCCATGTCTTCCAGTGCATGGCTACCAGATCTACAATGATGCAGGATCCCACCTCCTGCTTCTGTTGCCTATCTTCTTTAACCACATGTTGTTTTCTAAAGCGGAGGGACAAAATTGTCAAAGGACAGCACTTAAAGAGTTGTTAGAACAAAAAGGCCCCAGCCTGCTGACTGGTAAACCCTGCACTGTTTGTACTGAACATAAGCACTGTGCAAGAAAGTGTGTGTAAACTGAAATTCAAGCTGTATGCATTTTATTTTTTTTTTATTGTTTTGTGCATTCATATAACATTTCTTAGTCAAATTTACATCCATTCCCCCTTCCATGCCCCCAACCACACCAGAGCTCATGCATTCTGCCATATATGTCTTGCATATTTTCCTCAGTCTTTTTTAAGTTTTTAAATGCAGAAGTTTACTGTTTTGGGCACAAGTTTACTGTTTCAGTCAGTTCTTTGGACCAGTCTTTTTGTTGTTGTTTTTGCCTTCAATTTGTATTGCTCCAAAATATGCATATATACATCCACCAAAATTATGGCATCTGAAAATAAGCTATAGGTTAATCCCATAACATGCTTAGAGATTCACATTTTAACAGTACAGGTGTATGCAGGTAAAAAGAAATATTATGTAACATGCCTATATTACATAGCAAGTTGGTGTACTTTTTATAGTAACATCAGGTATTACATTTGCTAAAAAAGAAAGGGAAAGAAAAATTACTCAGTCTGCCTTAGAAATAAGGTTTTCATTCTAGGATCCACAGATGAGGGACACCATATGTTGTTTAGTTTTCTGGGACTGTCACTTCACTTAGCATAATGCCTTCTAGTTCTATCCATTTAACTGCAAATTTCATGATGTCTTTCTTTATCACTTCATAGAATTCCATTGCTTCTTAACAAGAGGTTGTAGGTGAATAACGTTTTCATCACCTCTAGGCCTTGGAACTGAACCAAATCTGCCTAGAAAAAAAGCAGACTATATATATATATATATATATATATATATATATTCAAATTTGGTCCTATAAATATGTCAAATATGTGCATCCCTTCAGGGACAGAATTTTCTAATTGTTCCAATGAATTTTTGGTAATAAATATATATTTCTTTCGAGGAATATTTTAGTTTAGGGAATTTTTTGTTCTAACTGAAACGGATGGTGTTTTAAAGACCACTGGAACCCTGTACAGTGGGCAAATAACCCCGAAGCAAGTGATAATGGTTTATTGCTTGGCTTGTAAAGTAAAAGCAATACTCTTGTTCTGCTCTTTCTTATTGAGATGGAGAGAAAAGCATTTGCCAGTTCAATAGCTACTTGCCCACTAAGTTGACCTTTTCTTATAATATCAAATGTGGAAGAGCAGCTGCAAAGGGATGCTGATTTGATGAAGTTGAAGTCGCCCCACTGTTTCTCCAAGGTGCATTTACATTTGCTATTAGCCATTATATGCTCTTAAATAGGAATTAGGATAAGAATCAAAGTTCCTGACTCATTAAAATTTTCAGGATGACTCCAGTATCAATTATTTCACTCATGATATAGGTTTACTTCTGTTAATTGTCCTTTTCAATGGAGCCATCCTTAATTCTTGTCTGAGTGGGTCATCATAGTGATTATTTCAACTTCTACAGATTCATGTTCAAATTATGCATTCGGTATTGGAGTTTATATAATGAGAAAGATGAAGTTAGATATGCTTTGGTCATTTGCCCCCTTGACCTTGATGCGGAATCTGTGATGTTTTGGCTTCCAGATAGTTCATTCTCATCACAGAGTGCTTTTAGGTACCATTTTCCTGCTATAGGCACAAGCACCTAATGAAGCTTCACTGAAATTCAAAATATATAATCACCCTAATGCCATGTCTCTCCTCAAAGAATTATGTTTCCTTCACTTGGATAGTACTAATTAGCCATCTCTAAATAGGCCTGTGGACCAGACTGTTTTGATTACCACAAGTTGACAAGATCTAGAATCACTAGGATCCCGGACTGAATAGAACCAAGAACATTACCCAGGCTGTATCATGGAGACCAGTACAGGTAGATCAAGACAAGACATGGTGCTTTCTGGACCTCATTTGGTGACCATGGAAAGGAAAAATCCAGTGTGGAACACAAGGGCAGAACTGATGGTGGTTTGGGCTTGCCAAGGAGGAGATTTCAAACATGATATCTTTCAGCCCAATAAAGAAATAATAATATATATATATATATATAATATATATATATATATATCATCTTCAGCATATATATATTTCATCTTCAGCATATATATATTTCATCTTCAGCATATATATATATATATTGCTAAAGATGCTAAAACCTATTATATATGGCATGTATATGTGCATATTTTGGAATCATACATTTTGCAAGGAATAACAACAACAACAGAAAGACTTCATCAAAGAACTGACTGAAACTGTGAACTTCTGCTCAAAACAGTAAAATTTTGAGAGAGACTGAGAAAAAGGTGAAAAACATTTTTGGCAGAATGGATGACCTCTGGTAGGGTTGGGAGGGCAAAGAAGGAGCACCGGTCTAGATTTGATTTGTAATTTTGTATGAAATGCACAGAGCTTCAATAAATATTGGCTTTGGAAAAAAAGAAAGAAGTAAACAACAACAACAATGACAAAAAACCCCAAGAACATTAGCTCAGCATGAACATTAATTTCTCTGTTTCCTGAGTGTAGATATGAGGTACACAGATCCCTCAGTCTCCTGCTGCCATTACAGGACTGAGCTCTTGAAGGGACACCCCTCCCCCAACCCCTTCCTTAAATTGTTATGGTAAGGGATTCTGTTGTGTCAGTGGGACACATAGCTAACACAATCCTGTATTTACATTTAGTATTGACAAGTTCATGCATATGCTATTTATTGTTAGGTTTCTTAACCATGACTAGACACTATGTGGAACTCTGTCTTTTCTGAGCTCTACATAGAAGACCCTTTATACAGATATTATGCTTTATGTGATCAATTCATACAATGGAGACTTCAGTTATCTACTTTTTTATCATGCAAAAATAAATGCTAGAAATGAAATTATAGTGATTCCAACAAAGGAGGACAAGTTGAGAGCCTTCACATCAAATAGGGCTGAGATTACCCAGGAAGAGAAAGTAGGCTTATTGGCTACATGGAAGAAAGGAGATTCATAGCTAGGTGTTTATAGCTGGAAGAACCTGGAGAAGTTGGCAACCACCAAGATACCTCAGTAGGTCAAGATACTTCGTGGCTTATGGTCAACTTTCTCCACTCACATGGTGGAAGGAGAGAACTGACTGTTCAAAGTAGCCCTTGACTTACATGTGCGTCTTGGCATTTGAGTGTAGCTCTTGCCCACCCCCCCATACAAAAGATAAAAATATAATATATTTTTGTAGACTGAAGATGCCAACATTGTTTATAAGTGCTAAGTAACAGGACACTAATGTGGCAGCATTTTCTGTCCATTCATGCTGAAAACCTTCTCTAGCTTTGAGTTCCCCTTATTTAAACAAAAGTACATTCGATGTTCTTATATTTCAGGGGTGACTGATAGGTCACCTACTTCTGCCATTATACACCCACTTGCCTTCTCCCCTCCCCTTGTTTCAACATGCATGCCATGTTGAGTTTAACACATGCAACTATGTTTGTTTAACTGAACTAAAGAGTTCTTTTAAGAGAAGCATTGCATACAACCAAGCTGAAATTATATGACCCATAATGGGAGAAACAGGAACTGTTGAAAATTCTGAATTTGAAAATACGGCTCCAAGGTATAAATGCACAACTCATTATTTAATCTAATATTCTCAAGTATTGCTAAAATACTTATTCAATTATTGTGAAAAAAATTTAGTCATTGATTTTATCAGACTACACAAGATAGTCATCCATCCAGCATTGTAATGGTTAATTATACACATATACGTATGCATGTGTTGAACATTTTAATTTAGTTTAATATCTAGAGGGTGTTAATTGTTTTGCTTTGCAAATTTATTTAATAAATATGATTTAAGGGCCTTCTGTATTACAGGGTTTAGCTAATATGCTCTTGGAATGTAAAGAGAGGACACGCAGAACATTTGATTTTATGAAAATTTCAGGCTAAATAGAAAAAGACATGAGCAAATAAGTATGTTATTGTGATCAGGGAATCAGGTTTGTATTGATCTTAAAGAAAGTCAAAACAAATTACATAAAGTCAGAAAAAGTAGAAACAGATTTATTGTTGGATGAAAACAAACGTAGAATGAAAATAGTTCAGAGCTCCTGGCTTGAAGGATTGAAGGAAGTACTTGAATTGAACAGGAACAAAAGGGCAGTAGAAATATAATGGCAGCAGAGGAATGCAGAATAGGTGTGGATTCTGTTGTGTCTTCATAAATATAGTATATGCATATCTAATTTTGTATTTCCAGAAATTAAAGGATTTGTGTATATTTCAGACAGAAACTGAAATTAGCAAGAATCAATACTTTCTATATGTTAATGATTAGCAAGAACATTTTTATTTACATTTGGCATTGTCAGGGAAATATAGCAGTATAATTTTGTCTTCTTTCAAAGCGCAGTGTTGCCAAAATAGACAACTACAAAATGAATTACAAATTGACTCTTTGAGTTTTTTATTTATTTTTTAATATTGTTTGGAGAAAAACCTTCTTGCTATTTCCAAAGAACACACATCACAACAAACAAAAGTAATTAAGCGCACTTCACTGCATTTCAAAACATATAGTGAAAATTCCAATACCACTAATTAGTGTAAAGAGTTGGTTGATTCCTATTGCTAACCCTACATAATAGATTTTTTTTCTTTTCATATGTTCAGTGTATATTGGATGAAGGCTTTAGTGAAACCTGATAAAAACAAGAGATGCTTGTTTTTAGTCTCAAAATATTCAGACTGCCAAGGCTTGACTGTTGTATACACTGAAGCAATGTATATGAAGATTACTGGCACATTATGTAATAATTATAATCAGCTTTATTACTGCATTTCCCCGCTGCAGTGCAATTAGGTTTGGAATGCTATTTAATCACATTTATCTATCTACTGTTAAACTGGGCATGACACTGTTGGCTCTGCAAAATCTTAAAGCAGAATTGCAGTTTGTTCATGGTGTTTGGGAATTGCAAAACAGGTTGAATGCATTTTTTTTTTTCTGTGAATTAACGAGCCACTCGCATCTTCTAAACTTCCCATTCCACTGAACAGCTGCAAAGAAATAGCAATGGGGTAACTGTTCTCAATTTTGTTGTGTATTTTGTTCAAATCATATTGTAGGATCAAGAACACAAAGGGAGGAGAAAGCTGGTGATAAGCCTAACAAAAGGCAGAATGGAAAATTTAACTCTTAGATATGCATGTGCAATCTACAGACATTATTTTCATTAGATCCTATTTCTTTTTTTCAAGTTTTTAGAGTTTATTGGTTCTCATCTCCATAGATATATGCACCCATGACCACGGCAGAGCAAGTCCCTGCAGACTCTTTACTCCTTTTGTTTTTTGCCAGCACCAACATTGGCCTTTGCAGTTCCCCTGACCTTCTTCATTCTGTTCTTGCATTCCTTCCACTGTTTTCTGAAGGTCTTTTTCTTCTCATACAGGTAATGTCTGGCAAGTCTGTATTTGGGCTCATTTTTATTTGCATAATCCAAAGAGCCATAAATCATACCGAAGCCAGTCGTCTTACCACCATCGAAGTGGGTTCTGAATCCAGACACAAAGATGACATCTGGTGTGGCTTTGTACATTTCGGCTACCTTTTTCAGAATCTCTGTCTTTGGTACTGTTGCCTTTCCAAGGTGAAGGACATTGATGACGATTTGCTTCCTCTGAAGCAGATGGTTGGTCAGGAACTTCCTGTTCTAGATAGTCACCATATCATTCATGATGGTGGTCGAGCAGTCAAGGAGGAAAAACTAGCTCCTATTTCAAAACACAAAATATTTTTTGGTAATTAGAAAGCAAACACGTGGACACAGCATATGTATAATCACTAACAATTTATTGACTCCCCACTGTACAGAAAAAAAGGTTGCTGTTCACTAAAGATAAAAAACCACACATCTTGAAGAGAGAAACATTTCTTCTATACAACGTACGCTCTAATATTGCTCTCACTTTTAAGAGTTTTGGGTGTGAAATTGTTGTCTAACTTGTTTCCTGTCTTATGGCCTCTTTTATTGAGGAAGGGCTTCCTATCACTTAAATAATCAAAATGGAAGAAATAAATGGAAGAGAAAGAAGAAAAATATTATTACTAAAGTTGCGTCTTAGGAAGATTATCTTGTCATCTGTATATGATAATTGAATGCAAAGTGATTGTGGAAGAGACAGGGTGAAGGAGAAGGAAGGAAACAAGGAAGGAGAAAAGAGAAAGGAAGGAGAGAGGGACAGAGGAGCAGAGGGAGGTAGTTAATAGAATTTTATTTGAATTTTCATGGAGATATTTTACCAAACCCAAGTGAATACATATCATGATATCTGGCACACTTAGGGATCATTGGATAATATTCTCCTGGGAAGTTAAACTGTTGAACTCTTGAGTCTATATAAATATACTTATTTTTCCTCATAAGAAATATTTAATCTAATTGTGTTCTAGATTAGAGACAAAGCTTTAGGTTAAAAAAAGGATTTTATTTTGTTTCTTACCTCCCAATTTTAAGTGTGAATTTATAATACACATGATGCATCTACTTCATAGACTGTTCAATAACATACTTTCTTCATGAATATTTAGATCCTCTCTGCCAAGAAATTTCAGTCTACGGGGAATGATTTGATGTTTTTTTCTTCTTTTTTTCATTCTTCTGGACGCTTAATAGATATTGTATTTTTTCAATTCATAACTTATATTGTAATATGATTAAGATGTATTATGTATGCCACTTAATCATATTTAGAGCCCACCCTTCCCTGCACCCACCACAGCCCACTCACAGGATTTCATCCATTCTATCATATATGTTAAGGTCTAGCTGAGTATAATTCTGTGTAGCCAAATGTCTCTTGATGTGAGTTCCTCTACTGGAACCTAGTCAGGCTATCTACCATTACTCCCTTGAAACATATCAACTCTCCCTTACCACGGAGTAATAAGCTGCCAATAGTTCCTCAGCTAAATTTGGAGCCTATTGAACATTTCCTCAGTCCCATACTGGTTTGTGTCTGACTCAGTTTGCATGGGTCTTATGCATACTGTCACCTTTGCTGTAAGTTCATATGAGCAAGTTCCCAGGAGCCTGGACCCCTCTGTTTCCTTATGGTCATGTACCAACCATGCTTCTTGCAATGTTTCCACTCCCTCTTCCACAATGGTCCCTGAGTACTGGGCAGGTGGGTCTTAATAAAAGTCTTATCCTGGGACACAATTTATTTTTTTTTATATTTTTATTGAATCGTTGTGGATTTCATACACAACATCTTAATATTCTTTATACCCTTCCCCGTCAGCACCCTTCCCCGCTGGATTTCATGCATTCTGTCATTTACGTTAAGGCCTATCCAGTCAACTTAGTGTCCCAGACTTCCCTTGGTGCAAGTTCATCCACTGGGGTCTAGTCAGCCAATCTAGAGTCACACTTATAAAGATCAGCTCTTCATCACCCTTCAGTAACAAGCTTCCCAATAGTTTTCAACGCTCATCAGTGAAGCGCCTCAGGCAGCAGAGGACAATGAACATGGAGGGCCACAAATGATCAAAGCACATGGAGAAGGAGAGTCTGCAGAGTGTGTGGGTCCTTGAACAGGACTCCTGTATTAAACTCCACCCACCAAGGGCTCTGTGATCTCTTGTTCTCTGTACTTCAGCCAGCTGTAGCCTTCTTTATGCATCACCCTCTGTTACATGAGGAAACTTATTTATTGATCATCACCTCCACTGCATTACATTAGAGAACAACAGAGTATTGAAGTCTCAATTCCTGGAAAGGTCACAGCTTAGCACTCTCACAGCTAGCGCTGAGAATCTCCTGGCTTGAACTTAACTTTACTTAGCATTTCTTACCTGCCAATCCAAAATCCTTATAAAAGTACCTCTTCACACAGAAAACTTGATTTCTATGTAAATGAATTGATTTTCATAAAACCCTTAAGGCTACTGACTTGTTTGGTAGTTGCTGTACAAAGTTTTATTACTGTTAACAGTCCTTCAGAGGAATTTCTCAACTTTACTGATGGTCTTGTTTTTGTCTTCCACTCCTACCCTACCTCCATCCTTTTCTCTTTTCCTCTATCTTTCCTTCCCTGTCTTCCCTGCTTTCTTTCTTCTTCCATCTCTCCTTCCCTTTCATTCTTTCCTTCCTTCCTTCCTTCCTTCCTTTCTTCCTTCCTTCCTTCCTTCTCATTCACTTTCAGTTCCTCCTCTTTCTCCTTCCTGTCTTCCCTTCCTCCCCCTTCTCCTTTTATTCTTTTTGTTTAACTGGATCCTTGGCCCTTTTGCCAATATATTTATTAATTTATATCATATAGTACAATGGAAGTAATGGAAGTGCTATATAAAGTATTGAAAAATATTGGCAAGAAAAATGTCCGTGTTCAGCATTCACTTTGACTAACATCCCCTGTGTCCCCACATCTCCCCTCCCCACTTCTCCATGGCACCCTTCTCTCCAGAAGTTTCCATCGCCTCCTAAATATGTCTAGTCACATTTTCTAAGCCAGCTCGTCCTCCTCAACTTACCTTGTGGCTGTCTTATGGAACTTTTCTTTGTGCTGTGTTATACTTGGTAATGAACATTTTCCTTTTCTACTTGTTTCTCTTGGAAACTTTATCTATTTATAAAACATCTTATCTCTGAGGATTTTAATAAAAGGTAATTCTGTGATATTTATTCTCAGTTTAAATTATCACGGTCTTGTTAGGAAAAATACCCCTCTCTTCATCATGAAGCTTCACTTGATTCATCTCCAAAATACCTTCTTAAGATGGTTTATTCCTGTGCCTATTTACCTATGGATCTGTACATTACATACTTATATGGCTTTCTTTTTTATAGAAAAATTACTTACCACTTACATAGGATAAAAAACCTGTCTTTGTTCTCCTATCTGCCTTCCTCATCTGCTCTCTTTTCCTCACCCCCGCCTCCTTCCAGGTTTTCTCCAACAAATGTAGCTGTACAATAAATTTGTCTGTCATTATGTACTTCATGCATCTGTGTAGTTGTGCAAGTTCTGTTAATCATTTATTTACATAATATTCTATAATTAATTTAATTTTATGTGTGAGTAGCTAGTCTCCCTTTCCTTCCTCCATATGTTTAATTTTCATTTTGTTTGCTTATTTGGTTATTTTTAATTCACTTATCCCCACTTCATCTGAATGCATTTTTACCACTCATGCTATCTTATGCAGTTTTTCTGCTTTGACAAGTGATAATGGCCTTGTTCTTCCTATAGACAGCTCTTCTGGGACCCAATGACCAGTCTATTTTAATCTAGTCTTGGTTCACAGCTATGATCCTGGGACCTTTTATAGTGATCCCACCACATCTGTTCCATCATTGACAGATGCTTAGATCTCAGAAGATGAGCTATTTCCTCTATTTTCTCTGAATATTATAAACAAAAAGATGGAAAGAAAGAAGGAAGCAAGGAAAGAACAGAAGGAAGAATGGAGGGAGGAAAGGACAGAAAAAGGGAAGGCAGGAGATATGGCCAAGAAAAAAAAAGAAACGAAAATGGGGTGCTACAGTCCAACGGACACATCGACAGTGAAACCTCTGTAACTAAGGGGCAGGGGACATCTTTCTCATTTTTATTTCTTCTCTGAGAATATCACACAGTTTAATTTGATCATATTCACCCCCTAGATTCCTCCCAGATCTACCTCCCTGCTCCTTACAGAACAGCTGTGTTCGCTATCTCTTTCTTTCTCTCTTTCTCTCTCTCCTTTCTCACAACATATTGACCTCTGTGGGCAATACACAACATGGGTATGCTTACACACATGCAGGCAAGACACTCATATACATAAAATAATAATGGGAAAATATTTTAAAAAGATGAGGCTGTGAAATACTTCAAAACTGTTTGACATATTTAGCCACTAGGAAAATGTATATTAAAAACTACTTTGAGACTACATCTTACCCCAGTCAGGATGACTAAGATTAAAACAATAACAACAAGAACAACAAGAACAAGAACAAAATAATAATAATGATAATAATAATAATAATAATATAACAAATTCCCATGAGGCTGTGGGAAAAGGGAACTTATTCATTGCTGGTATAAACAAACTGGTACAGCCACTCTGGAAATTATTGTGGTGATCTCTCCAAAACTTAAAAATGTGGCTCATGATAGAGCTAGAACACTCTAGACTGCATGCCACTATATATCCTACTAGATATTATTACAGAGATGCTTGTTCATCCATGTTCATTGCTGTTTTATTCAAAGTAGTAAGAAAATGGAAACAGCCTAGATGTCTATCAAGTGATGAATGAACAATGGAAATGTGTTAATTTCACATTAGGAAATATTTTTCAACATTGTAAAATGAAATTATGTGGTTCACAATTAAATAGAGGAGCTGGAAACCCTGAATGAGTTTACACAGCCCCAGCAAGATAAATTTCACTTGTTTTTGCTCCTCTGTGGATATGGATGTTAGCTATGAATATTTGGATATATGTGTTTCACTTACAAAACTTTTATAGGTCAGGAATGAGAAAGAAGCCATGGAGGCATCTTTCAAGGAAAGAAGAAAGAATTCAGTGATAGGAGATGGTAAAGGGGAATAACATAAACAAGCAGGCTTGCAGAGATGGCTCAGCAGTTAAGAGCATTGACTGCTCTTACAGATCCTAGGACCCACATGACAGTTAACAACTGTTTATAATTCCAGTTCCAGGGGCTCTGATAACCTCTTTTGACATCCACAGGCATTGTCTGACTCTGGTATATGTAAGTACATGCAGGAACTATACTCATACATGTAAATAAGAGTAGTAAATAAAATATTTAAGTGTAAGAAAGCAGTGGCATAGTCCTAAACATCTGAGAAAATATTTTGATATCACATAAATGTACATAAAAGAAAGAGAGATGAGGCCAAGAAGAAAAAAACTGAATAATGAAGAAGCAGTTTAGGACTCACAATAGCTCTCAATTTTATAAGCCTTGAGCCTATAGTGTAGGAGTTCTTGTCTGAAAAAATTTTTAATGTATTTTAGGAGTTTAAGTAAATAAGTCAAGATTTTCTATTAAAAAGAAGATTTCCTGCAAGTGAGAGGGCATGAGATAATAATAATCTTCACTTATTTCTATATAAAATGATAAATATGAGACTTTTATTAAACTCATAATGCATATAATGTGATGGATATATAATATATTACATATCACATATGTAATATGTGACATGTAATAACTATCTTGTTGAAAATTGTTTTCCTTTTTTTGAGACAGGGTCTCCCTTTAGTCCCAGCTGTCCTGGAACTCACTATATAGACCAGCCTGGTCTTGAGCTCACAGATATCCCGCCTGATTCTGCCTCCTGAGTGCTGGGATTAAAGTTGTGCACCCCCATGTCTGGCAAAAATTCTTTTCATAATGGAAATCATAGGAGATGCAATATGAACAAAGAGTAAACTTAGGATCCATGAAAGCTTACTTTGTATATAATTTGTTCTTGTTTGTTTTGTTTGTTTGTTTGTTTGTTTGTTTTTTGAGACAGGATCTCCCCATAGCTCCAGCTGTCCTGGAACTTTTTATATAGACCAGACTAGCCTTGTTCTCACAAAGATTTCCCCGCCTCTGCCTGGCAAGTATTGGGATTACAGCCATGCACTACTACGCACAGTTGTATATAACTGTAATAACATTATATTATGAAATCTTACGCAAAGTTAAAGCCTAATATATTATGTTTTGTGAGACATAGTTTTAATTTTGTCTGTGTGGCAGTATGTGTTAAGGAGTTATTTGTAGAAGTATATACATTTCCTCAAAAAGAACCTGCCATTTGACCCAGTCATACCACTCCTGGGCATATACCCACAAGACACATCTTACTGCAGAAAGACATGCACAGCTATATTTATTGCAGCTCTGTTCACAATAGCAAAAAGCTGGAACCAACCCAAATGCCCCTCAACTGATGAGTGGATAGAGAAAATATGGTACATGGATACAATGGGGTTCTATGCAACAGTAAAGAAAGACAACATCTAAAAAAAAAGGGTAAAAAAAAAAAGAAAAGAAAGACAACATCATGAACTTTGCAGGTAAATGGATGGAGGTAGAAGACATTATATTAAGTGAAGTAACACAGTCCCAGAAAAACAAACGACGAATGGTAACCCTCATATGTGGATGCTAGCACCAATAACCAAGTTATAAATATTTCTTGTGGAGAGGTATGCATATTAAAAGAGCAACAACAGAAAGACTGCATCAGAAAACTGGCTGAAATGGTGAATCAGGAGGGGTGGGAGGGGCAGGAGAAGGACATGGGTGTATATTTGATTAATGTATATTTAATTGATGTGAGTTCAACAAGTATCCAATTTTTCCCAGACTCTGTCTACAGGTTACATGGTGTTTTAGGACTTAGTAAAAGTAAATATGTGCATAATAAACAACATTGGTTTAAAGGTTCTGATAAAAACGGTAAAGCACCTGAGTTAATTGGAAATATAAATTCTTGTTGTCCACATTTGTTTTACTTAAAATCTGTATAATAATAACTTTGGGATTGGCACATACAAATGTTTTCTATATTTTTTCTGTTGTACAGTATCATCGTGTGGCATTCTCTTTTACCTGTAGGATGATTTAACTTAAAAAATTAAGTTTGCTTCCCAAGTTAACCACAGTCACCCAAAACAGCTTGGGTGAATTTGATGAAATCTGTGCCTTGATTCCTGCCTATAGGTATGTGTACTACAACTGCCTTTTTGAGACTCATGGGTCAAAAAACAAAAACCTAAAATAAAAAGGGGGGATACAGATATATATGAAAACTTTTTGTCAAAAAACTTTGCAATTCAAATCTTAAAACTAACTATGGGAAAAGATTTGTATGTTCCAACAGGTCAAAATGTCACCAACTTAATGGCTGAGAAAGAAAAGATACAGCTTTGCACTGTGTAGGATGTATCAGGAAGTGCCAGCAGAAAGGTTGGCCTGTCTGAACATTGATAGGAAGAAAAGCCTTAGACTGCTACAGACATCAAACCCCTCTGTGGATCCTACTTGTAACAACTATTTATAATGGTTTCTAATGGAACTTACCTTCTAGGTGCCACAAAGTTTTAATACAAGAGACTTTCTTACCTCCCCTCCATAGAACAAGGAGAAATATGATCATTATGAGGTCGTTCTTTAACTGTAAATTGGAGCCAACTGTTATAGAGGTAATCTCTTATAAAACCAGTAAAACTGCCTTCTTTAATTGACTAATAGACATAGGAACTGTGAAAAGGATTATTCTCTATTCAGAACCAAATATAATACTAAAGTCTCCTTAAGCTATGCACTTAAGCAAAATATATTAATACAGAAGAGCTCTGATATCAGCAATGGATTATTCTACCAAGGAGATGTTGGCCAGGAGATCCAAGCCCACCCCCCCCCCAACACACACACAAAGGTAAAGGCTTCTTGCCTGTAAACTGGGATACCTGCAAGAAGAGAGGTGATAAGGCCCGGCTGTCCAAGACCTGATGTAAGCATGGGAACAATGTATTGAGACCACACTTGCAAGTGTACAATTGGTCTCTGGAATACCAGAGAGTGTTACCAAAGGCCACTGAAACATTAAAGCAAAGATAGGTCTCCTTGAGTCAAGCAAGACTCCTCCGTCAGCACCAGCTACTTCTCACCTGCCTGGAAATACTGTACAGAAGTGCCAGCCATATGCCTGTATATCCCAAATCTAATTGGCTATTAGTTCTCTCCTTGGAGGAATGACCCATGGCTGATGCCACAAGCTTACATCCTCTAATGGTTAGGAGATGTTATAAGCCACAGTAAGACCCTGTCATATTTTACAGAAAAAATGTAATTCATGGATTAACATACCATCAAACATCTGTGTCTATACCAAAGTAACCTACTATAACAATTAGTTCTGTTTAAATACTTATATATCTAATTGCTTGTGCTTCATTAGTAGGATTGAAAGGCTATTCCTGGACAAACTGTCAGCCCATGAAAGGAAACAGCCAGAATTGACCAGAGTCCAAAACAACAACAGCTCCAAAGAAAGTAGACTGTTTTGCTTCTTGTCCACCTGTGCCCCTTTTCTAAGCTTAGGGAACAATCTGTTGAAGAAGGGGCATGGTAGAATGGAAGGGCTGCGATTGGGGTGAATGGTGAAACTATAGCAATATGGTCTGGACACTTATTTGATCAACTTGATTGAACATAAAAGCCCCCCTCAGCTGGACGGTGGGACCCTTGGGCTGTGTGGATTTGGGCACAACTGCTTGCAAATTGGTTTTACATGAAGTATGCTTGTACTCATAAATTATTACCTATTGTTAAAAAATGAAAAAAATAAAGAAGTAATAGAAAAAAAGGGACAAAAAGAAGAAATTTTGTTTAGTGAAGTAACAGTCCCAGAAAAACAAACGACGAATGGTATCCTTCATCTGTGGATGCTAGTGCCAATTACCTAATAGTAAGTATTTCTTGTGCAGGGCTCCTTGAAGTTTTGTCCAAGTAGTTGGGAGTACTGTATGTTGGAATGAACAACAACAACAACAACAACAATAGAAAAGACTGCATCAAAGAACTGACCAAAATGGTGAACATCTGCTCAGAACAGTCAACTTCCACATTGAGAATTTTGAGAAAGACTGAGAAAAAGATGAAAAACATGCTTGGCAGAATGCCTGATCTCTGGTGGGGTGGAGGAGGGGTATGGAGGGGGACATGGATTTAGATTTGATTTGTGACATAATCTTGTACAAAAAATACATAAAACAATAATATATATATATATATATAATTCTGAGAAAAAAAGAAGTATATACATTTCCCATGGCTATAGCACTGAAGAAAATCTTCCTCACCATCAACAGTTAATTGCCTTTGAATCCTCAAAGAGGCATGGAAGCTTTCTTCATGATTAAATGTTAAGGGTCCCAGTCTTGTGAAGGTCTTATCCAGGTAATCACAGCTGCTGTGAGTTCAATTGTACAACCACCAGGCCTGGCTGAACACCTTACAGGAAAATCCTGGTGCTAGAAACATTTTGTTTTAGGCTTTACCCATAATGTTTATTGATTAATAATGCTTTTAAGTCCTTATGCAGGAATGGTAGACCTAAGTTTAGAGTACTCTCTATCTGAAAGCAGACACTGTCAATAGAAAAATCATTGCAATGCATTTTCCTGCTCTTCTTGTAAAAATATAAAATCCAGTCTTAAATGCAAGATGATAATGAATATCACTGAACTATTCATCCAAAAAATGAAACCATCACTATTATCTTATTAATTGTTTTATGGTTAGTTTTTTTCTCCATAAATATAAACCTCAAAAACAGTTATCTATTTATTGACTTCCTGCTTAAATGCTAACACATTACTTGAGTCTATCTTCACTTACACACATATGTAGCTTTGTGAGGTTCTAATTTTAAAATTGTAAATATGAGGGGCTGGAGAGATGGCTCAGAGATTAAGAGTGCCAACTGCTCTTGCAAAAGACCTGGGTTCAATTTCCTGCAACCACATGGAGGTTACGCACTATCTTTAAGCTAGGTGTGGTGGCACACACCTTTTTAATCCTAGGACTCAGGAGGCAAAGACAGGCAGATCTCTATGAGTTCAAGGCCAGTCTGGTCTACAGAGTAAGTTCCAGGCCAGCTGGGGCTATAGGGAGACACTGTCTCAAAAAAAATGTAAATATGTATTTATTTTGAATTTTGTTCTTTCACAATATCTTATACACTAATTATTTATTTTGGTCCCTTTTCCCTACCCTCTTCCATTTCTCTTCCTCTCCTTCTAACCTGCCATTCTCCTATAAACCTCTTCCCTTATTTACTAGTTTTAGATTGCTTAGGTACTCACAGAACACACTCAGGACTATCTATATGTCAGTTTGGAACTATCCATCAGAGCCTGGTGAGCTAATAGTTATGTACGCAACTGGGTACCATGCCTTTCCCAGAATCTGTCCATTCCAAACCAGCCTTATGTGATAGGGGCTTGAGAGTGCCTTCCTCTTCTACAGCTGACTGTTAGGAAGGCCTGTCTTCTATGGATCCAGTTCCAGTAGGCACAGTTATTGTGATTCTATGGCTGCCATGTTGGTGTCGTGGTTAGAATATGGTACTTCACAGCTCTTCTTCCCATCCTATGGCTCTTAAGTTCTTCCCAACTCCTCTTTCAAAATAGCTCCTGAGCCTTAAGAGAGTGGTGCAATGTCTTGTCTAGGAATGATCTATCAGCCATCCTTTATTCTCAATGTTTTGTGCAGCCAAGTGTCTGCATTTATCCCTATTCATTGCAAGGGTATATTTCTCTGTTTGAGGTGGAGTGTAATATTGTGCATATAAATACAGATATTTAGATGAAAGTATGATGCTATGTCAGTTCATCTAAGAAGCCATCTTAGGATTTTGCCAGGTATAAGAACTTTTCATTCAAGGGTTTTGGACTGGGTTTACAGTATTACTCATGGATTCACTCCTGTATAGCAGGCTCTACATTCAATTAAGGAGTTATTTGTTCCTCCGCAAAAGTTGTAGCAATTTTACACCAGTGGGCACAACTTGCCTAGCAGGTAGGTACATTAAAGTTCACTGACTTCACATCTGAGTTCAAGTGTCCAGCATCATCAGCACTATGAGAGAACCAGTCAACAGGGAAGAGTCTTCTAGCCAGTTCCAGCTTAGTTTCTACAAATCTTGGACCCAAGGTAAATGGTTTTTACAATGTAGGGCCTTATTAACTAGTTCTAGTTGGCAACCTCGACAGATAGCTAGAAATTTTATATATCTAATACAACTAATAACTTTTTAAGGAATTCTGTAAATCTAAAATATAATTTACTAGGTAGATTTGCAGCCAGCACAACACCATCATGCACCCAGCATGCCCAGCATGCAGCATGGTTGGACATAGACTTGCGGTCAGCACAACACCAGTGTGCCCCCCCGGTAAGACCTATTTGCCTCAGTGCTTTGTGCAACTGCCCCCAGCCATGGAGGCTTGGTATCACCTGGAAATCTCCCACCTTTGGGTTCCATTGTGAGGCATGGGTGGACATAGACTTGCAGCCAGCACCACCAGTGTGTGCCCAGTGCCCAGTGTGAAAGGAGGTAGAGTTGCTGCCCAAGACAATGGTATGGATCAGATCTTCAACAGGATAATAGAAGAAAATTTTCCCAAACTGAAAAAAAAATAAACCTATACAAATACAAGAAGCACATAGAACACCAAATAGACAAGACCAGAAAAGAAATTCCCCATGCTATATCATAGTTAAAAAAAAAAACTAGATGCTCAAAACAAAGATCCATATTAACACCAGAATAAGCCCAACTAGCTACAAGAACACATGAGACTAAACAACCTAATCCTGCATAATGAATGGGGCAGGAAAAAAATGAAGAAATAAAATTATTCATGGAAATAAATGAAAAAGACAATACAATACAACGAAACCTATGGGATACTCTAAAAGCAGTCCTAAAATGGAAATTTATATCCCTAAGTGCCCACATTAAAATAAAAAACAGAAAGGGAACAAATAAATGGTCTAATGCTGCAGTTAAAAACACTTGAGAGACTACAACAAATGGACCCTAAACCCAAAAGACAGGAAGAAATAACAAAAACCCGAGTAGAAATCAATGAAATAGAAACAAAGAAAACAATGCAAAGAATCAATGAATCCAAAAGCAGGTTCTTTGAAAAGATAAACAAAATAGATAGACCTCTAACCCCTTTAACCAAAACAAAGAGCGAGCATTTCTAAATCAACAGTATTCATGATGAAAGGGGAAACATCACAACAGACAAAGAACAGATCCAGACAATTATACAGGAATACTTCAAAAACCTATACTCCACTAAATTTGAAAATCTAAGAGAGATGGATGAATATCTGAAATTCTGGGAAACAACAAAGCTTAACTAAGAGATTGACAGTTTAAAACAGACCCACAATATTTGAGGAAATTGAAGATGTAATCTAAAAACTCCCAACTAAAAAAAGCCCAGGCCCAGATGGTTTCACAGCAGAGTTCTATAAAACATTTAAAGAGGTCTTATAGCCATTACTATTCAAACTCTTCAGAAGGATACAATCAGAGGGAATTCTCCCAAATTCTTTCTATGAATCCTGCATCACAAATTCTTTCTATGATGCCTGCATCACTCTAATACCAAAACCAGGCAGACACAAACAAAAAATAAAACTATATACCCATCTCATTAATGAACAAGATGCAAAAATTCTCAACAAAATACTAGCAAATCACACACAGGTCCACATCAAAAAGTTCATCCATCATGATCAATTTGGATTCATACCAGAGATGCAGGGATGGTTCAACATACATAAATCAATAAATATCATAAAATACATAAATGGACTGAAAGACAAAAACCACATGATCATCTCAATTGATGAAGAAAAAGCCTTTGACAACATCCAGAATCCCTTCATGTTTAAAGTTCTAAAGGGAATTAGACTGAAGGGAAAATTCCTCCACACAATAAAAGCCATATATAGCAAACCCATTGCCAATATCATCCTACATGGAGAAAAAATGGAAGCATTCTCCTTAAAGGAAGGAGCCCAGCACTCCTGACCTTTATTGCCACTCCTCTTCATCACAGTGCTTGAAAGTCTTGCTAGGGCAATAAGAGAAGGAAATTAAGGGAGTACTAGTCAGAATCTCTTTTCACAGATATGATAGTTTACATAAGGGATGCTAAAAACTCCACCAGAAAACATTTAGAAACAATTAAGAGTTTCAGTAAAGTGATGGAATACAAAATTATCCTAGAAAAAACAGTAGCCTGTCTTTACACCAAAAATAAACAAGTGGAGAAGGAATATAAGAAGACCTTCCCACTCACAATAGCCTCAAAAAAAAAAATAAATAAATAAACAAAATGCCTGGGAGCAAACCTAACCAAAGATACCAAAGATCTCTACAACAAAAATTTTAATCCCTGAAGGAGATTGAAAATTTCATCAAAAAATGGAAAGACCTCCTATGCTCGTGGATCAGAAAAATTAACATAGTAAAGATGTCCATTTTACCAAAATTGATATATAGATTCAATGCAATCCCAATCAAAACCCTCATGAGCTTCTTCAAAGACTTGGAAAAAAATCCTTAAATTCATATGGAAAAAAACAAAAGACCCCAAATAGCTAAAGCAAGCCTGAGTGAAAAATGCAGTACAGAGGGGATTGATCTACCAGACTTCAAACTATATTACAGGGCTGTAATCATAAAGACAGCCTGGTACTGGCACATTGACCAATGGAACAAAATTGAAGATCCAAACTTGAGCTCATACAATTTCAGGCACCTCATGTTTGAAAAAGGGGCAAAAAAAGCTCAATGGAGGAAGGATAGCATCTTCAGCAAATGGTGCTGGCAAAACAGTGAAGGAAGAAGCACTTAAAAGAGTCAGCAAGCAGCCTCCAAGCCTGGACCCTTGCTGAGATCCTGCCTGCTTGTGATACCTGCCCTGGCGCCAACTGTCTTTGATGCCTTGGGAAAAACATTGTCACATTCCTGGAGCATATGGCCTGAAGTCCCACCTGTCCCAACCCCCAATTCTGTATGTCCCAGCCCCCTGCAAGGTTCTGTATAAAAAACCCCGAGTTACAATATTAAAGCAAGTTTCCTCTTGTGAAATTACTCCCAGTCTCTCTGAGTCAGTCTTTCTTTCTTTCCAGGTCTCACTTCTCACCTCTCTCATCCTCCCTGCTGGTGCTCAAGCTAGGATTGTTACCAGCTGGCCTGAGACAATCCCAAAGCTTGAAGTACCATGGAGCTGCAAGCCCTGGTCCAAGGGAGAAGAACATCAGGTGGAAGGCAGCACACATGCATGATTCACATTGAAAGGAACACCAGGCAATAAATATCAGATGACAACTGGCAACACAACGTGAGGATCTACTTCTCATAACAAAGGAAAAGAAAAAAAGTATTTCAGCCACCTCATATTTAACAAAGGGGAAAAAAAAAAACTCAATGGAGGAAGGATAGCATCTTCAGCAATTGGTGCTGGCAAAACTGGATCACTATATGTAGAAGAACAAAATTAAACCCCTACTTCTCACTCACCCTGTACAAAAATAAACTCCAAGTGGATCAAAGATCTCAACATGAAACCTGAAACCCTGAAGGTGATAGAAGAAAAAGTTGGCAACAACCTACAATACATAGGTGTAGGAGAAGACTTTCTAAGTCAGACAGCAACTCCACAGGAATTAAGGTCAACAGTTGACAAATGGGACCTCATCAAACTCCAAAGCTTTTGTACAGCAAAAGAAACAATCAAGGAATTGAAGAGAAAACCCACAGAGTGGGAGGATATCTTCACCAGTGATACAATTGACAGAGCATTCATGTCCAGAATATAGAGAATACTCAAAAAAAAAAAATGAAGAAGAAAACAAACGACTTACTCAAAAGATGGAGTACAGAGCTAAACAGAGACTTCACCAGTGAGGAAGTAACGATGGCTGAGAAACACCTTTCAAAGTGTTCAGCATCATTAATCATTAAGGTAACGCAAATTAAAGCCACTCTCAGATATCATCTCACTCCCATATGATTGGCTAAGATCAAGAAAACAAAGGAGACCAAATGCTGGAGAGGTTTTAGGGAAAGGGGAACACTCACCCATTGTTGGTGGGAATGTAAACTTGTACAACCACTGTGGAAAGCAGTATGGAGAACTTTTTTTTTTATCTTTTCGAGACAGGGTCTCCCTGTAGCTCCAGCTGTCCTGGAACTCACTCTGTAGACCAGGCTGCCCTTGAACTCACAAAGATCCGCATGCCTCTGAATCCCGAGTGCTAGGATTAAAGGCATGGGCCAAAAGACTCAAAATGAGCCTGCCACCTGACCTAGTCATACCGCTCCTGCTTATATACCCATAAGACTCATCCTACCACAAGTATACATGCACATCTATGTTTATTGCAGCTCTCTTCACAATAGGGAAGAGCTGGAACCACCCCAAATGCCCTTCAACAGAAGAGTGGATGACAGAAATGTGGTAGATTTACACAATGGAGTACTATTCAGCATTAAAGAAAGATGACATCATGAACTTTGCAGGTAAATGGATGGAACTGGAAGCCACTCTGCTAAGTGAAGTAACAGAGTCCCAGAAAAACAAAGGGTGAATGGTTTCCCTTATTTTTGGATTCTAACACCAAATCCCCAGTTGAAAGGCAAGCTGAAGAAAATTATTATATTTATTTTTATCTGAAAGCAACTGTGTTGTTATAATGTAAATCTCTTAATGGGCTCTAGAATTGACCTACCACTTATTTTCAGACTCTGTAATTACTGTATATGGGTGGAATGTATGTATTCATATTTTAGAGTAATATAAAATTAAAGGAGGAAAATGTGAATTCCTAAACATACTTTGGAATTAACATACAATTTATTCTCAGAGGTCATTATTTTGATCCATATGTGACGATTGTATAGGCATATGTTGGAGCAATACAAAGGGGAGGGAAAAACAATATAATGACTCGGTTAAATAACTGAATGATACAGTTAAACTCTGCCCCAAACAAGTCTCTGCAGGGAAAAATTTTGGAAAGACTGAGAAAAAATGTAAGACATGTATGGCAGAAGGCATGAACGGGGGTGGGATGGGGACAGGGAGATGCAAATGTGTCTAAATTGTACTGAAAGTTAACGAATTAAATACACAATTCATCCATAAAAGTATTAAAATAAATAAGTAAATAAATAAATAAATAAATTCATGGAGATATAAATAGAGCAATGGTTTTAGAGCCATAAATACACATTTAAATCTTCAATCTAAATGGAAAAAATGTTTTACTACAAAATAAATTTTAGCCATTTTTAGCTTTACCTCAAAAAGACTTTATGTTACACCAGCTTCCCTCCCCCAGGTATTTGGCCAAGAGTTTTCATGCATTAGTACCTTAGCATTTTAAATGGAGTAATTTCCTTTTCATTTTTTTCATTGTAAAATATTCTTTAGTGCTTATTACTATGTTCTATTTCCATGAGGCTTATTCTATGCCTGTCAACATTTCATTCTCTTCTCATATTTCTTAGTAATATTTTTTGACAATTTCTCTTTTTTTACCCCCAAAACACTTTTAGTTTTTATTAATTATATACTGTATTCAGTTTTTGTGCATTCCTTTGGGTGCATGAAGGCAAGCCACCATGTTATGTTTAGAAGTCAGCATTTCATAGCCCTTCTCCTTATCCTCTCATTCTTCCATAATTTCAGCCTCCTATTCTGCAGTGTTCCCTTAGCATCATGGACGTTGGTGCAAATGTCCCATTTAAGGATGGATACTTAGTCATATAGTCCCAGTACTTTGGCCAGTTATGAGTCCACAGTGACTGTCACATCGCCCACTACAAAACGAAATTCCTCTCACTAATGTTGAAAGAAGCACTAATGTATGGGCACAAATATGAAAAGGTAAATAGTAGGTGGTAACCCGTTCTCATATCCATTGGCTCTTCCTTTCCTTATGTTAATAGAAGGTCCATTGAACTTCTGACCCAATGTATAGCAGTTCTTTCTTTTTTACAATTTTCTTTCTGTATTTTCAGTAACTCATGATTAATTGTGCTCCAGAAATAATAAATGGAGAATTATATAAGCAAATTATTCGCTAGTTTTAAAGTAGGCACCATTACATATGCATTCCATAATGAGTTCTCCTGGCTTCTTGATCCAGAATAAACCAGATTCTCTCTTCTCTGCATCCTCGAAACTTCAGTAATAGCCTGAGGCTATTTCATAATCCTTTCACCATTCTCT
Source organism: Rhizomys pruinosus (assembly GCA_009823505.1). Lineage (NCBI taxonomy): Eukaryota > Metazoa > Chordata > Mammalia > Rodentia > Spalacidae > Rhizomys > Rhizomys pruinosus. Next base: position 538,147 of record VZQC01014635.1, on the reverse strand, counting down.
TCTCCTCATGTCATTCAGGATTTTTATCACCTCACATCAGTACAAGAAGAAGAAAGGCGAATACAGTATAATCAGAGTTTGGAAGAAACCCCAGGCAAACATTTTTATTATAGTATTCTTTTTAAATTGTTTTATTTTATTAACAATGATTGCTAATTATTTTACAGTGTCCAATTTATAATTTAAATTTTATTACATTATGAATATATAAATACTATCCAAAGATAGCATTTATAGGATTTGGTACTATCCTAAGTTTGAGATTTTGAACTCTTCTGGAACTCTACATAGAGTGTTGATCTCCACTAATGTCCTTGGAATGAAGATCCCTGGAGAGCATAGACTGCTAATTACTGCTTGCTTTACATAGCCTTGGCTGTGCTCTATTCACCTGCCAAGACTCCACTATTTCTTTTTCTGGTGAGGTTTCTTTAATTAGACTCACACAACCCTTATCTTTTGGTGGCTATGACTTAAATACTTTTTTCTACCTTCCTGCTCATACAGTGCAAAAGGGTCAGTTCTATTTTTACCTAGAGGACTTTGTCAGTCACACTATTTGGGGTATGGACTTTCAATTCATAAAGATCAAAGTTACCATAAGGAGAATCACTTGCCTAAATCACATGATTGAATGCATGTGAATGCACTTGCGTTTATTATAAAAGTAGCAAATTATCAGTTGTTTTAATTTAAGGTTACATGCCATCTTCATTATTTTACCTGTTATCATTGAACAAAAATGAATAGTAATGAGCATTAAAAACTCATTTTTTTGTAAATATTAATACCATGTTTTGACTCTGTGCTGCTCTTGGGAGCTAACCCATCCAACATAGCATATGCAGCATAACATTTATAATTGAAAGAAAGCTTAAAGATTGTCTGTCTCCACACATCTGTGTTCTATATGAAAGACTTGTGACTAAGGGAAATCTCTAAAAGCCATTCAGATAGTAGGTCAACGACAGACAAAATTAGAGACATCTTATTGAAGGTTTATTACATATTGTGCTTTGTATTTTCTGTGAGGTTAAAGTTGAAGTCTGAAGATGTATGTGGGTAGGGAAAGAGGGTTTTCCTTACAGAATATCACAGTAGAACTCTGTGCTGTAAATATACCAAGGACCCAATCTTAATCAAGAACTTAGCTTAAAAATTTTACCTTTACCACTATCCCAAAGAGATCACATTCTTTGAGAGCAGACACATGATACAAATAATGAAACTGTAGATAAATCCTGAAATATGACATGGAAATTACAGTTTGTGTACAGATGATATAAGTTTAGTATAGGTATGACATATATATATATATATATATATATATATATATATGCATATGTTGAAGCAATACAGATTGGAGGGAACAACAACAGCAGAGGAACTGGGACTGGGAATGGATTGAAACAGTAAAGTCCCCCAAAGAACAATAGTCCTCTGCTTTGAAAAACGTTGAAAAGAATCAGAAAATGATGCAGGGTGGAATGGCAGGGTGCATGAACTCGGGTGGGGCGGGAGCCATGGAAGTGGAGATGAGTCTAGATTGGAATGAGAAACAATGTATGAAATGCATAAAACTTCAATAAAACTGTTAAAAAATATTGAGACTGAATCACATGCATGTGTTTCTTTATTTGTAAGGAATGTTTTCTGAGAGTTCTCCACACTTCTTTCCATAGTGGTTGTATGAGTTTGCATTCCTACTAGCAGTGAATGAGCCACATCCTGGCCAGCATTTGGAGTCATTTGTTCTCTTGATCTTAGCCAGTCTGACTGGAGTAAGATGAATTCTTAAAGTGGTCTTTACCTGCATTTCTATGATTACTAAGGATGTTGAGCAATCTTTAATGTGTTTCTTAGCCATTTTTACTTCATTTGAGAACTCTCCGTTCAGGTCTACAAGTGCATCTTTTTCTTGGGTCATTTATTTTCTTGTTTCCTTGTTTTTGAGTTATTGTATATTCTTGATGTTAATCCTCTGTTGGATATATCTCTCGAAATGATTTTATCCTATGCGGTGGCTTTCCTCTTCCCTTCCTTGGCTGATTCTTTTGCTGTTTCACTGGCAAAAACAACAACAACAACAACAACAACAACAACAACAAAAACAGGAGTTATTTATCCAGGATTTAAAGGAATTTCTGAATAAAAATTCAAGAAGGCAATTTACAATGATAAATCTAGTGAGTGCTTGATCAAACTGATGCCTGTATTTTGTTCTGCTTACATGTGTTATTACTCATTTCAGATATATCTATTGTCTTCCATCTGAATAGATGACTTACAGATACTATAGCATTTTAATTAGAATTTCTGGAGTATCGCCTATTGTTTACTTTTGCTCTAATGCCATATATTGTTGTAGTATGTCCAGATATGTGTAGATGTTTTGACTTTTTCCACTAATAAGAATGCTGTTAATGTACCAGTTAGTAGTCTTCATGTTCCACAATACAGTTTAGAAAGATAATGTGGTAGCTTATTATTACAAGCAAAGATACATGTATAAGCAATTGACAAGTCTTACCGTATTAAATACAAACAACACAAGCTATTATAATTGAAGCACTGATACAAGTATGTAGGACCTAACCAGTTACAATGAAAAATAATGTCTTGTTAGTAAAATTATGTGTTTTCAAAGCCTAGTTTAGACTTATAGACAGACAAAATCGTGATGTATGTTTATAAATAAAACATAAAATATATTGTATTATTGCTCTGAGTTTTTACTCATTGTTATAATGAAAAAATATTGAACAAGATTCTCTTTCCTTCTACCTTAAGAACTCTGCACAGGTTAAAATGTCAAAAGTTAGTTTGTTAATTAATGATAACTTACTTTATTCTACCATGTCTTTTACAGGACTTGGCACCAAGTGTCAAAGGGATTTTCTGTCTAAATACAGTGTGACATCATGTGGGCCAAACCATCATTACAAATGGAAACTCTATCAGTCACCTCCCACCTTTCCCCTAGACCCAGCAACAAGTACTGACAGTGAAGAACAGTGCTCTGTGTCTCATAGTCAAACCCTGCTTTAGTAGAAACCAGCATTTCATGTATACAACAGACTGTAAATTATATATTTTTCTTGTATCTAAATGAAGGCAGTTACGTAAGAAGGTCATAGTGTTATTACTAAAGAAGCTGCTTCTCATATAGTAGTTTGTCCCTAGCAGGTGCATTGGAGGTTCCAAATATCCCAGACCTTTCAAGATTTCTGTGTGTTCTTCTTAAATATTTTCTCTAAAGTTATGATACATTGCCAGGAAAAGAACAGTAATTCCATGAAGATGGTCCCCTGGATATATATATATATATATATAATATCCCAGTTTGCCATCCACACTACCAGCACTTTGAAAGTGCTTATTGACTATATCAACCGCATAGATAAATCTTTTTATTACCACCTAACTTTTCATAAACTGTGGAATATTTCAGATATTTTATCTTCATGACAAATATCATAAGCTTTCTTTACTAATAAAGTGTATATCCATGTAAAGAGCAATAGCACCAAATATTTAGAGCTTAACTGCAGTCATTGAGCTGTCTTCTGATAGCTTGACTTTACCAAACCAGCTGAGGAGGTGTTTTCATAGACTTGGCTGACTAAATGCCACAATGTATCTTTTCCTCTGTTTTGCCCTTTATTACCTGTCTGGCTATCTGTCTATCTATCTATCTATCTATCTATCTATCTATCTATCTATCTATCTATCATCAATCATCTATATATCATCTATCTTCATCATTACCACCATCATCTAGCCTATCTATGTATTTCTTTATCTGTCTAACCTATATCCAATATATACCTATATCCAAATACCTATGTGTTGCATCAAAATATATAAGGATTAAAAATGTGTCTATAAGAGGTTACAAGATAGGTGGTATAATAATAAGATAGCTTCTGAAACTATTCTTATATGTTTTTGGTCAAATATCTATACACAGTTTTGTATAAAAGGTCAGAGTTTGCACTTTTATACAACAATTTAAAATCTGGTAGACAAAGGATTAGAGGATAGTCTATCATGTTCCTATGACTGGCTTACTAAATAATTGCTTAAAGACATTAATGAAGTAACTTAATAAAATATGGATCTGAAGCTCAAATAGAGAATATTACATAATTGTATATGCATATGGAATATTGTTCATAAATATGAGGTTATAACATTGAGCTATAAATGACAAAATTAAATGAACATAGTATAAAATTAAATATAAGTTATATGTTACCTAATGAAGAGATCAATAATTAACTCCAAAAATTTCACTAGGATAAAAATAGTTATGGTATATTTGTTAGAGATGGGAAATATTTCTTTTTAACCAGTATTGATTTTTCAAATTTACTTTAGCATGTGTATAAATTTTGTCTTTGGAAAAATAATTGTTAGTAAAAAAGAGAATTAAGCCAAATTGTAGGGGTGGACTTGGTATACAGGAGAGCATAATATTCGAATACTTTCTCTTAGAGTCTTCTTAAGATTTTTCTTCTTTAAATTTTACTTAAACAGTTTTGTGACTAAACATACAATTTAAGCTATATAATCCAGCAGTAGGCTTTATAGTTTCATCAGGTTTCAAACAAATTAACCTTCAATTTAGTTTGGAGACATGCAACATCTTCCTTAGAGCGACATAGCTTATTAAAGTCTGCTGGTGAATTCTCTTCCAGCAAGTTACAAATGTGCCTCCCTCTCCTCATCTATTACAATTTCAAATATCTTCAGAAGCAACATACTATCCAAATAGACTAATCAAAGGAATACTTAATTTTTTTTAACTCAGGGCTATTTATTCCAGAACCTTCCAAATCAGATATTATTGAGTATTTTCTTGTTAAAAATTGAAGAAGTCATGCAATTTTGATATTTCTCTGTGGAAGATTTATCATCAAAAGTAGTGTTCACATGTTATAAAACTTTTCATGTGAAAATTTCCAAGCAGAATTGTATATGTTTTGAATCATCATAACAATTTCTGAGTGCTCCTATTTCATAAGCTGGTCTTCTCTGATTGTGTAGCTCTGTAAAGTCTCATTTAATAGGAAGAAAAGACAATAATCTAGTGCCAAGAAATTTATCTGCTCCAGAAGCAAATTTTACAAGTTGGAATTATGGGAATTTTGCATTTTCTTTACTGATTAATGCAAAATGAAAGAATCTCCCCTCACATATTATAATTATCAAAATCTATTACTTTGTCTAGAGGTTCATCCTGCATGTATTATACATATTGATCAACTCAAAGATATAAAATAATATTAACTATACCTAATGTATTGAATAAATTATCAGCAATCTCCTATTAGCAATTTAAGATTATTAAAGGACTCACACTTACATTTTTGTAAACATTGTTGAAGGACAGCATGCATACATAAAATGCACAAATCATAGGTGAAAATGTCATAATCTTCACAAAGCAAATATATGTTAGAGCAATGGTTGGCATTAACAAATAGAACAGTAGTAGCTCTCTTGAAAGATCTTGTCCTCTTCAGGACATTGTTTCCTCTGCAAAGGCACCATTTCCCCAGAATCTATCAATATAGATAAACTTATCTGATATGTGCAACTGTGTGGCTGATTTTTCTTTCAGTCAATAATTTGGAGATTCATTCACAGTGTGTATGGTGTGATCACGTTGTGTGTGCATTAGTATATCCGGTGTGTGTTCATGCTGTGTGTGCTATATGTGTATAGTGTGCTATCATGATACGTGTGTTTGATATGTGTGCATGGTATGCGTTAATGGTGTGGAGGTGCTATGTATGTATGGTGTGTGCTCATGGTATGTATTTATATTGTGTATTCATAGTATGTGCATGTTGTTTCTGTATGGTGTGCATTTCTGTTCTAGCCAACTTTTACAGCCGTGCCTACACTGCCATTATGAAATTCGCCCTCTGGAACCATAAGTCAAACAAACTCTTCTTCTGTAAGTTGCCTTGGTCGGGGTAGTTTATCATTTTAGCAACAGAAAAGTAATTAATACAGATGTTGGTACTACAGAGTGGGCTCCTGCTGTGAAGAACCTGTAATTGTGATGTTTTAGAGAAATGGTAAAGATTTGGAAAGTTAGGACTTAGAAAAGCAGTTGAACCCTGCAAGCAGAGTTCAATGGTCCTTTCAAGTAGGATTCTGGAGTGTTGAAAAAAACGTAATTTCAGAAGGAAATACGGACTTAAGCAGCAGCTAAGATATTTTGTCTATCATCTGTCCACAGCCTAAGAACTTGTCTGAGGCTAAAGTGAAAAGCAATAGACTGATTTCATTGGCAGAGGAAATTTCAAAACAGCCTAACCTTAAACCATTATGAAAAAAGAGCAAGTAGGACAGAATGAAATGCAATACATAAAGTTACAATTCATAAAGGACTCTTGGAAGATTAATGTTGGAGTCAAGGCATATACTGAAGGAAAGACCCTCTTTGATAAGGAGATTAGAACCATTAAGGATGGGCGTAAATATCTGTGCTTAAACAATGGAAAGAGTTACTTCAGAGCAAGACCCCACCCAGCTAAGCCTCCCAACCTGTAAAAGAAAAATGCTTGAGAGGTTTTGTTGCTAGAAAATCATAGCACATCAAGCTGCTAATGTGGATGAAGCAGGTCAGGATCCATCCAGGCTGGCGGCTGGACTTGACATTGTCATCCAAGGGGCATGAGAGATGCCAGAGTGAAGGAGACCTTCTGTGATTTTAGAGAGCCTGTGAGGCTAGTCAGTGCGCAGTGTAGGTGCCTCTGCATAAATAAGCCCCTAAGAGATGAAGAGTCCCAAACACAGATGATGTGGTTGGAGTTGTGAAGTTGAAGCTTGTTCCCAGTGGAGACCTAAAGATGTCAGAGATGCGAAACTCAAGAGACATCTAAGGAAGACAGGTGCACACAGGAAGTGGTACCAGCCAAAGAGAGCAATGTATGTTACAGAAAGCGAAGCTTGGGGGGGGGGGGGTCAGAGCCATTTAAGACCTTTGGAAGTAAAGTTCCAGAACTAAGACATGGACTTAGTGGATTTGGTGTTTGCCCAACTGATTTTTGGTCTTGTTTTGGTAAAGTATTTCCTCGCTATGCCCCAGTCCTCCCTTTGTGAATGAGAATGTGCATTTGGTTTTAGTGTATGTATGTTGGAAGTATGTAGTTTGTCTTTGTTTTATAGGGCCTTAAAGATAAGAGATTGCCTTGGCTCTCTGAAGAGGCTTTTCTTATTGAAACTTTCTGGAAGATTCTGGAAACTTTCAACTTTATATGGCCATGAGCTGATGGTGACCATGGAGTGAATGCAGTGGTTTGAATGAGAATGTTCCTCATAGGGTTCACCTGTTTGGACATTTTGCCCCTAGTTTGTGATACAGTTTGGGGTGCTTTAGGAGGTGTGGCCTGCTGGAGGAAGCACACCCCTTGGGTCGGCATTATGAGTTCTTAAGTCTTTCCAGATTTTCAGTCACTCTCTGCTTCCTGTGCCTGCTTGCAGATGTGATCATTCAGCTTTCCGCTCTGTCCTTTTTCTGCTGTCATGCCTCTCCATTCATTTTGGGCTCTAATCCTTCTGGAATCTTATGCTAAATAACCTCTTCCTTCTATAAGTAACCCCCATCTTGGGGTTTTATCACAAGAGCAGAAAATTAACCAATACAGCGTTTCCCATTTATTTATACACTTAACATTTTGAAGGTGAATGCCTTGGTTCATGTTTTACCTGGTGAGTTACAATCTGACATTTTCACCGTAATTACTTATGTTAACCTGTGAATTTTTCTGACATTTATTGGAGTTTCTTAAGCTGTTTTTTTTTGTGATCTTTCTTTCTTTATTGTTATATGTTCTAGCATAAGATATTCAAGCTCATTGAATAGATTTGTATTTAGTCATAATGTCATTTCTTCAAGTGAACGCAAATACATATGTACATAAACATATTCACATACATGTATTTACTCACACAGGTATTTCTCAGATGCACACATATTTCTCCTTATATAAACACATAGAGTAACTCTGAATTCACACTAATATATCCAAATGTAACCATATCATAGGGTTCTTTTGCATTCTCTTCTTTCCATCTTTATAGCTTTATTCTCTGAGAAATTGGGATGAAGTTTTCTGTGTATTTACCAAGTTTTCAGGCCTCACTGTGGTTAGCAATTTCTGACTTCCTGATGCCTCTTCACCACTGTCAGGTACTGAAACTCTGAACTGCAAGGAATATTTCTCATTCTGCTTTGACTTCCATGGCTCCTCTAGGCTATAGCCGTCAGGACCTGTGTGAGAAACTCCTTTACTCATGGTACTGTTGATTTCCTTCTTGTTCAGTGCCTTCCTTCCTGGGCAGTTACCATCTCCTTCATGCCCTATGACTCTGCATTCTGTGATGCCACTATGCTGGGACGTTTCTTCAAAATTACTCATAGTCTGCTCCTACTGTACTGGGGAGCTCAGTGAAAATCTGGCCTGCTATCATTCATAAAGCACATGAAAATATTTAAGGATGGCCTTCCTCTTTGATAGTTTCTGAACTCTACTTCTTTCCTGTGTGGATCTGAGATTGTATAGAATTTCAATTATTTCTGCAATATTTCATAATCCCTCGCATTTTCTCTTAAATTTCGGAAAATGCCTGAAGGAAAAGGCTCAGTATTTCTCATCCATTTCTCTTTTTTATTTTTTACTTTTAAATGTTTCATTATTTATTTATTTTTATTCAGTACTTGTAAATTTTATACAATGGTTCCCAATAAAACTGAGCCCCCTGTCCCATGCTCCATCCCCTCATCAGAATTCATGCATTGCATCATCCAAGCAAAGACCTATACAGTCAAACTCTTGATCCCAGACATCCATCCATGTAAGTTCATTCACTAGGGTCTAGTCAGCACAACTAGAAATATTAGGTGAGGCCTACTCTTAATCACCCAGCAGTAATCAGGCTCCTGTAGTTCTCAGTCCAGGGTCAGTCCCCCTCCCATTTCTCTTGCTCCATGCTGAGACTTTGTCTGAGTTGGCCTGGGTGCTGAGCCTGATGCCAACATTGCCACAAGTTCACACGTGAAAGCTTCCAGTCGGCTATAAGCACTGCTTTCCTATGTTCATGCACAAGCCCAGGTTCTTACAATCTTTCTGCCCCCTCATCTGCTATCATGATGATCCACTTCCTAACATTTCATTTCTTCAAAGAGCAAATTTGCTTCTCAGGTTTTCTTTCTTAAGAAGCTCAAATTCCAATCATTTTTCTCTACCTTTTGAACTTGTCAGAGTTCTGCTGGTTTATCTAACCTCTTAGTTATTTGTAAGTCATCTGAATCCAGTGACTCTCCCTTGGAGATAGCAACAGGATTTGGGACTCCCCCTCAGTGAAATGGTTCTTTTGGCGCAGCTTGAATTGTTGTAAATTGATTCCTTCATCAGCTTTCAAATATCTTCCAAAGGAATATTCTATTCCATCTATTACTCCTTCATAATGAATGTGTTGGTCTACGACAACTAATTCCAACATAACCACACTTCTGATATTTATAAAACCTAAATGAGGAAACCATAACAACTAATCATACACAGTTAAAAGATAAGATGACTCAGATACAAGAAAGCAATCAGAGGAGGCTGTAAAGCCCATGATCAGGACACCAGGCTCTCAAATTCAGGTTTATAGTATTTTTTTAAAATATTGTTTATTTTATATGTATGAGTACATTGCCTGCAATGCACACAGAGGTCAGAAGAGGGTGTTGAATCCCCTAGAAGTTGAGTCGTTAGCTATCATATGGGTGCTGGGAACTGAACCTGGGTCCTCTGAAAGAGCAGCCCGTGCTCTTAACCACTGAGCCATTTCTACATTTAAAAAATTTAAAAATATTTTTGATCAGTGTACCTTTTATTTAATAATATATATTTGATTATCTTACATGTACTGCTATTTCAACACACTGTAATTCAAAAGGAAAAATTCATAAAAACTGCAATATTTTAAAACTTTTCTATGTTGACATTGTTTTACAAAAACAAAACAAGCAGGTGACACATTCCTTACCTATTTTAGGCATTTCTTACACTGTTGTTTATTAAGTTGCACTATTGACACAGGGGTAATAATTCATTGCTGAGATATAGCTGCCCTACGCACTAGAGAGTATTTAACACCATAACTGCTGATGATACAGAATCCCCCATTTATGACAACCGAAAATTTCCACTGAAAATGTGGAATATCTAGGTGAGAAGAAGTCCCTCACCTGATAACCAGTGACCTCCAGAGAAAGGTAATTTTACCTACAGTTGCTACCTGTGCTAGTCTCATATCTCCCCTCTTGTATCAATGAAACAGAGAGCAATATTGTAATTTGTTTTCTCCCTTCCACTGTAAAACAATAGAACTTAAATTCAACCTGATCCATTCTGTGGGATTTGCCCATTCAGAAACCATGTAGAATGGAGTGGAAATGGTGGGAATTGTACTACTTGCTTTATCCTCTGAATAAAAACTGATAAAGCAATAAATAAACTGCTAAATTCTGCAGAGCTGAGTTTTGTCTCTCATAATCCCCCACCGTGTGTTTAGGAAAAAAAGACTTTAGATTCTAGTCAACTTTTCACCAAACTCATTAAAAAGCAATAGAAATATTTCTCTGTCCTTCTGTCATTCTCTACCTGTCACATAAATATTCTGAATCTTCCTGGCCTCAACAGCTTTGCTTTCTGTTTCAGAGAGGATTGGGAATTGTCACTTATTCTGCAATTATGAAAAATGTGAAAGGAATTTATTTAAACAATGTGAAATATTAGAGATCCTCCTGTGGCTAAGCACATTTCAGCTTGAAATGAAATCAGTTGCAAGCAATTCCTCTTAGTTCCTGGTAACTACAAGGTTTTTCTTACCTTTTATTTCTAATGTTTCACAAAGTGCTTAGCAGGGATTAAACTTAATACTAATTGATATCTGCCATGATTTTCACAAAGCGAATGAATAAATACCTTATTCAAGTAATATTGTTTCTGTATAGATTAAAACATGTGTATTTGAGCTCATGTCAATACACCACACACACACACACACACACACACACACACACACACACACATACACAAATACACTTGGTATACTGTGGTATGTGCATTCTACCTCTAATTACCTCTAATTAAGTGACAATCTTGCTTTCTCAAGGCTTGTTCATTGCCCTATAGAAGCACTCTGTGAACTGGATTTTGAGTTTCTATTATAAAATAGGTATTATATATTTAATATAAACTCTCATCTATACTCCATTGATATACAGCTTTGATTTTAAAAATCAACTTAAAGGATATGAATAGAAAACTAACAAGTAAATATAAATTCAGAAATAGTAATAATTAAAACGGATATAATTTATTTTATTTAAAGGACAAATGAAAAATCTCAAAACATATGAAAGCTTCAAAGTCACCAACTCCAAGAAAGCAGTGGGATTTTCACTACCCCACGTGACTGTGTGATGTCCCCAACCCATTCCATGGACAATGCGTCTATTTTACCTGATAATCTTTTAAAAATATTTTTCAGTATATAATAATTAAGATAAAAAATTCAAAATAACATGATTTGAAGTTAAATAGTATGTATCACCTGTATATACAACACACTATTCATAAATATAAAAAGTTGTTTATGCAGTTTGTGTGTATAGAGCTGTGTACTGTCATGTAAATTTCATTGGAGTGATCATTTCCTGTCTTTACCTGTGCTGTTTCATCTCTGGATGCAGTGCATGCATTACTAAGGATGTTATACTCATTCAGTTCATGATTATATGTCTCCCTTTTTGGTAAATTTCCTGATCTTCATGTTGAGTTAAATTTCTTTTCCGCAGCCCTAAGTACACCTCTTTGGAAACTGAGTTAGAACAAGTACTGTACTTGCCTGCCTCTCAATAGAAACTATGGATACCATCATTGTGTGCTCTACCTAGCATTTACTACCTATCAGGAGCTTGTTTAGCAGATGAAGGAAGGAAATGATGAATGAAATAGTAAGTTCTCAGGAAAAGTCCATCTGCTAACTAGTGTGCTGCTGCCACATCCTATACAGAACTCAGAAGTCAAGGGAGGTTAGAGAAAAAAAGACAAGAAAGACACTGTCCACAAAAGCTTCACCTTAACAGAAGTTAAAGCCTGGAAATAACCCAAATGCCCCTCAACTGATGAGTGGATAACAAAATGTGATACCTCTACACACTATGCAGTGGTAAAGAAAGACAGCATCGTGAACTTTGCAGGTAAATGGATGAAATTTGAAACCATTATGCTGAGTGAAGTAACACAGACCCCCCCATTCCCCAAAACAAATGGGGAATGGTTTCCCTCATTTGTGGATTCTCGTACCAAACCCCCCAATTGAAAGATGAGCTGAGCAATGTTATTATATTTCTATCTAAAAGCAACTGTGATGTTATAAATATGTGAATCTCTTAATGAGTCCTAGAATTCACTTTCAGACATGGCAATTAATGTATATGAGTGGAAGGCATATATCCATATTTTAGAGAAATATAAAATTAAAGGGAAAAATGTGAACTCCTAAACATATATAGGAGTTAGCATACAATTTATTCCTGGAGGACATAATTCTGGGACATATATAACATGTATATAGGCATATTTTGTTTGGAGCAATACAATTGAGACTGAACCAAAACAACATAAGGACTGGGTCAAAGAATGAACTGATATAGCTAAATTCTGTCCAAAACAATAAACCCTTACAGAGAAAAACTTTAAAAAGACTGAGAGAAAGATGCAGGACATGTATGGCAGGATGCATGATCTGGGGTGGGGTGAGGGGAAGGGAAAGGGGAATATGTCTAAATTGAATTCAAAAATCATGTCTGAAAAACACAAAGCATCAATAAAAGTATTATACAAAAAAAAAAAAAAATCCCTGGAAAGCAAAATAAAGAATTTGTGGTAGGAAGTTTATAAAAACTTTGTAACCCCTCTACCCTCTCCATATCTAATTTTGTTTTATATTGCAGTTACATATTAAGAGGAATAAACTAGTAAAATAAATATAAAAACATGCCACAATCTACAGCCAAACAAGATGCAGGTTGTGTCATCCAGCTCAATACTCAGATTAGGGGGATCACTGATTTTCAAATAGAAATTCCACTCTCTAGTTTATGATTTCAGATTTGGTTAAAAATGCATTATTTCTGGGTCATTAACCTGTGGAGAGGCAGCTCATTAAATTTCTCAGGACAGGAGTCTTTGCACTTAGATATTGTCAATGTATGTTAACCGAGTTTGTAGTATTTCCTGTAGGAGGCCTTAAATGGGCAGTGTTTGCAGATGTTGAGTTGGGTGTTACTTCTTATCTGTTTCCCACTGCTGACATTCTGCAATGCAAGCTACATTTTTTTAGTTTTTATTGAGCGCATTTCATACAACATTTCTTAATCAAATTTAGTCTCATTCCCCATCCCTGTCCACCCCTCATGCCCCCTCCCTGTCCCCATCAGAGCTCATGGATTCTGTCATACACAAGCTACATTTTTGCAAGCTACATTTTAAAAAAGTGTACTATGTTAGCCATGCATGTTGGTGCTTGCCTTTAATCCCAGCATTGGGAAGCAGAGGTAGGCAGATCTCTGTGAGTTCAGGGACAGCCTGGTTTACATAATGAGTTCCAGGACAGCTGGCACTACAGGGGGTCCTTGTCTCAAAAAAATCCACCAAAGAATTATAAAATCTTCGCACTTATTTAATCTTTACACAGTGAAATTTTGGGATGCTTGTACTCATAAATTATCATTTATTGTTAAAAAATGAAAAAAAAAAAACAGAGAAAGATGCAGGACAGTAATTGCAGAATGCATGATCTGGGATGGGGTGGGGTGGGATGGGAGGGAAGGGAAAGGGAAATATGCCTGAACCGAATTGGAAAATGATGTATGGAATACACAAAGCATCAATAAAAGTAAAAAATAAATAAATAAAATAAAATAAATAAATTAACACACATATATTCTCATCTCTGAAGACAAACTTTTTAGTTCAGTTTTTCATCTGTAAAAATAAAATTTGAACAATTGCCAAAAGTTTTTGGCAATAAATTTATGTATAATAAAAGTTGATTCTAGGTGCGGGCTTGCTCCTGAGACACAGGAACTCAGAAGTCACTCCAGGCAGGTAGATTTTATGGTAGATTGTCTCCTGGGCTGCTGGGAAAGGGTCTCAACTCTGAACCCTTTTGTAGGGGGTGGCTGTCTGGGTGGAGCCGCCTTCGCCTTTGCAGCCGTTGACCAGCGGGTCAGGTTTGGTGCCTCTGTGGCTTTGTGCCAGCCAGCTCCTGAGGCACAGGAACCTGGAAGTCTCTCCAGGTGGGCTGTCAGGCATACCCCCCACCCCGCCAACTGGAATTGATGAGAGAGTATCCAAGTGGAATTTTTTTTGGATAACCTTCAGATCAGGAAGAGAAGAGTGACTTAGGCTTCCAATATCCAATATATAAACAAAATTGAAAGTCTGAAACCTAGACAAGTCAATACTCCATAAACAAGGAGGAGGAAAGGGGGGAAAAAGCATCAGAAGGAGGCAAGCAAAACCATCTGCTAACATAGTGAGAAGACATTTGTGATTTGAATCACAAAAGAGAAACCCACATGCCAGGGACACAATGAAAGGACAACATGGGAAAGGCACAGGATAATCCCGCACCAGGCTCTACCAAACCTGTAGGAGATAGCTACAATGGGATCCCCCTGGAGGTGACCCAAGGAACAGATTTTAGAGGAATAATTGCAAAACTATAAAGAGAAATAAAAGAAAATAAAGAAGAATTCAGAGAACTAAAGAGAGAGAATGAAAACCTCAAAAAGGACCTAGAGGGATACAATGACAAACTTTGGAAAGAACTAAAGGAACAGATTGACAAACTCCAGAAAGAACTAGAGGGAGAATAAAAACAAACTCCGAAAGGAAGTAGAAACACTGAAAAAGGAAGCCAACCAACAAAGTAAGGAGCACCAAGAAGAGATTGAGAAGCTCAAAAAGGAAATGGAAATACTAAAGAAAACACAGGATGAAACAAAAAAGGAATTAAAATACTCATGTAATCAAGAAGAAAGGAAAGGAAAAAGCCTTAGAAGTAGAATGGAGGAAGAAGAACAAAGAATATCAGATCTGGAAGATAACACAGAGGAACTAAAAAGCTCAAATAAAGACTATGAGAAATTTAAAAATACACAAAATTGGAACAACCAGGAAATATGGGACACTATGAAAAAACAAACCTCCACATCATAGGAATAGGGGAAGGAGAAGAATCTCAAGAGAATAGTATTGATCAGATTTTCAACAGAATAATAGATGAAAATTTCCCCAAACTAAAAATAGACAAACCCATACAAATACAAGAAGCACGTAGGACTCCAAATAGACAAGATCAGAAAAGAAACTCCCCATGCCATATCATAGTTAAAATGCTAGATGCCCAAAACAAAGACAAAATTCTGAAGGCTACAAAAGAAAAACAAGTCACATACAAAGGAAGCCCATCAGAATTACAATCAACTTCTCAATGCAAACCATGAAAGCAAGAAGAACATGGAGTAAACCATTCCCAGTGTTAAAGAGCTAAATTTCCCTCATAGGACTGCTTTTAAAGTGTCCCATAGGTTTTGCTGTGTTGTATTATCATTGTCATTCAGTTCCAGGAATTTTTTTTTCAACTGAAATATTTTATTCCAGAAAAAATTTATTGTTAGCTTCTCCTTGGCTCAAGATTTCACCTGTCTAGGGATAATTGTTCCTGAGAGAATATATGGTCATGAGAGTTTGCCACCATGTCCTATGTTTGGGCGAACTGTCCATACACTTGCAAGTATACAGATGGTCTCTGCAATGCCAGAGAGTGTTACCAAAGGCCACTAAACCAATAAAGCAAATATAGGTCTCCTTGAGTCAAGTCAAGAAATACTGTGCAGCAGTGGCAGCCATATGTCTGTATATTCCAAATCTAATTGGCTATTGGCTCTCTCCTTGGAGGAATAACCCACTGCTGATGCCACAAGCTTACATCCTCTAATGGTTAGGAGATGTTATAAACCACACGAAGACCCTGCCATACTTAACAGAAGAAAATGTAATTCATGAATTAACATACCATCCAAACATCTATGTCTATACCAAAGAAACCTACCATAACAATTCGTACTGTTTACATACCTATATATCTAATGTTTGTGCTTCATTAGTTAGGATCGAAAGGCTATATATTATTTACTGGTTTTAAATACCTATATATATAATGCATGTGCGCATTAGTAGGATTCAAAAGGTTATGCCTGGGGACAAAGCTGCCAGCCCCTGAAAGAAAATCCAGCCCAGCCGGAATTGACTAGAGACCAAGACATCAGATCCGGGAAAGTAGACTGTTTTGCTTCCTATCCACCTGGCACCTTTTCTACGCCTAGGGAACAATCTGTGGAAGAGGGGGTTTGTGGTTTTAGAATTGTACGGGCTCGCTTGGGTGGTCCATGGTTGAAAGTCTTTTACAACAATATGACTGGACACTCATTTGATCAACTTGATGGGGCATACAAGCCCCCCCTTTGCTGGATGGTGGGACCCCTTGAGCTTTGTAGGTTTGGGCACAACTGCTGCAAATTGATTGGTTTTACATGAAGGATGCTGTACTCACAAATTACACTATTGTTAAAAAAAATGAAAACAAACACAAAAATAGCATGAGAATAGTTGCAGGACAATTACGGCAGATGCAGGATCTGGGATGGGTGGTAGGGGTGGGGGTGGGGGGAAGGGAAGGGGCTATTGCCTGAACTTGAATTGGAAAAATGATGTATGACATCCCCCAAAGCATCCATAAAAAAAAAAAATAAAAAATCAAAATCAAAAACAAAAAACAAACAAAAAAAAACACAGAAAGAGCCACCACGGAAGATCTACAAACGGCAGCTAAAACTACGTGAGAGACAACAACCATAATTGTAAACCTAAATGCAGCAGGGATAAAGAATTACAAAAATCAAGAACAGAGATCAATGATACTGAGAAAACAAAGAAAACCCTCCAAAATCACTATGAATCCAAAAATTGGTTCTTGAGAGAATAAACAAGATAGACTAGATCTCTAGCCCAGTTAACCAAAAAAGAAGACTGGAACAACTCCAAATCAATAGAATCTGTGTTGAAAAGGTGAATATCACAACAGACCATGAAAAGATCCAAACAATCCATACGGGACTACTTCAAAAACATTATTACTCACTAAGTTGAACCTAAGGGAAATGGATGATTATTTGAAATCTTGGGAATCACCAAAGCTCAACAAGACGCAGATCGGACCAAGCTTAAACGACCATAATACAGGCAAGAAAATTGAAGATGTAATAAGTCGCCCCCCAACCAAAAAATGCACAGAACCAGATGGTTTCATGAAGGCAAGCTTCTATAAATTTTCAAAAAGATTTACAACCAATTATTACTCAAAGTTGTTTAGAAGGATAAAAACAAAGGGAGTTCTCCCAGATTCCTTCTATGAGCCAGCATCACGCTATTACCCAAACCAGGCTAAAGATACAACCAAAAAGGAGAAACATAGACCCATCTCCCTAATGAATCCAGATGCCAAAATTCTAAACAGGATTACGGGGGCAAATAGCACAGACTCCCCACATGAAGAAGATCCTCCATCATGACCAAAATGGATTCATATTCCAGAGATGCAGGTATTGTTCAACATACAAAAATCAAATAAACTATTCATCAAAGCATATTAATAATTGATCTGGAGAAATGACAAAAACCCCACCACCATCTCAATTGATCAGGAGAAAGCCTTCCACCAATTTAGCATCCCCTTCATGTTTTACAGTCTAGTCCTGGAGGGAATTGGGTGGAGGGAATCATTCCTCAATGTAATCAAAGCCAGAATATACAGGAAACCCACCGCCAACATCATCCTAAATGGGGAAACAACACAAGCATTCCCCTTAAAGGTAGGAAACTAGGCAAGGCTGCCCCCATCACAACTCATCGCCGGGGCCAACTGAGGTGCTGGAACCCGGGTAGGGCACGAAGGCAAGAAACAGGAAAGAATTGAAAGGCGGGCGAACTGGAAAAGAGGAAGCAAGCTATCCCTTTTTGCTGGTGATATGATTGTATACTTAAGTTATGCTAAGAACTCCACCAGAGATCTCCTAGAAATGATTAAGTGACTGGATACAAAATTTAGCTGGAGAAATCAATGTCCTTTCTTTATACCAAGAATAAACAATTGGAAAAGGTATATAAGAAGACCTTTCCACGCACAATAGCCTCAAAAAAATAAATACCTAGGACCAAACCTAACCAAAGACATCAAGGACTCTACACAAAAAAAAAATTTAAAGTCCCATCTGAAGAAGGGAAATGAGGCTTGAGGAGGAAGACAAATCAGAAGATGGACATATAACTCCCATGCAGGATTGGAAAATAACTATAGTAAAATGTTTCCATCTTCCCAACATCATGTAGATTTAATGGATTCCCAATCAAAATCATCAAGAGCTTCTTCACAGGCATAGAAAACATTCCTTAATTTCATTTAGATAAACAAAAGACCCCAAATACGCCAAGCAAACCTGAGTGAAAAGAGAAAAGAAAGGGAGGATTCGCTTTCTTTATACCCGGACATCAAATATGCTTATCAGGGATATAGTCATAAAAAAAGAATGGTACTGGCACAAAAAACAGACAGTTGACCTATGGAATAAAACTGAAGGTCAAACCCTGAGCACATACAATTCAGCCACCTCATATCTGACAAGTGGGGCAAGAAGACAATGGTGAAAGACCGCATCTTCAGTAAGTGGTTTGGCAAAACTGGAATCACCACTTGAAGAAGAATAAATTTAAACCCCTACTCCTTCCCTGTACAAAAGTCAACTTTCCAGTGGATCCAAAGATCTCAATGTGAACCCAAAATCTGGGGTCGGATTGAAAGAAACTTGGCAGCAGACTACAAGACATAGGTGTAGGAAAAGACTTCCTAAATCAGACAGCAGCTGCACAAGAAATAAGATCGACAATTGACAAATGGGACCTCATTAAACTCAAAAGCTTCTGTACATCAAAACAAAAAACAAACAAACAAAAAAAAACAATAAAGGAAGTAAAGAGAAAACCCACATAGTGGGAGGAAATCTTCACTGAAGATACATCTGACAAAGCATTAATTTCCAGAGTATACAAGCTACTCAAAAAACAAAGAAGAAAGAAATCAAATGAATCACTCAAAAGATGGAGCAAAGAACTGAATAGAGACTTTGCAGAGGAAGAATTAGAGATGACTGAAAAACATCTTAAAAACTGTTCAATGTCACTAATAATTAGGGAAATGCAAATTAAGATCACTCTAAGATGTCATCTCACTCCGATAAGACTGGCCAGGATCAAGAAAACAAAGGATATCAAGTGCTGGAGAGGTCGTGGGGAAAGGGGAACACTCATCCATTGCTAGTGGGAATGTAAACTTGTACAGCCACTATGGAAAGCAGTGTGGAGAACCCTCGGAAGACTCAAAATGAGCTTGCCATTTGACCCAGTCATACCACTCCTGTGTATATACCCACAAGACTCATCTTACTACAGAAATTCATGCACAACTATATTTATTGCAGGTTTATTCACAATAACAAAAAGCTGGAACCAACCCAAATGCCCCTCAACTGACGAGTGGATAGAGAAAATATGGTACATGTACACAATGGTGTTCTATGCAGCAGTAAAGAAAGACAACATCATGAACTTTGCAGGTAAATGGATGGAGCTAGAAGACATTATATTAAGCGAAGTAACACAGTCCCAGAAAAACAAATGATGAATGGTATCCCTCATAGGCGGATACTAGCGCCAATAACGCAGTTATAAATATTTCTTGTGGAGAGGGATGCATATTAAAAGAACAACAACAGAAAGACTACATCAGAAAACTGACTGAAATGGTGAATCAGGAGGGTGGGAGGGGTGGGAGAGGGACATGGGTGTATATTCAATTAATGTATATTTAGTTGACATGAGTTCAACAAGTATCTAACTTTGCCTAGACTCTGTCTACAGGTTACATGGTGTTTTAGGACTTAGTGAAAGTAAATGTGTATATTAAACAACATTGGTTTAAAGGTTCTGATAAAAACGGTAATGCACTTGAGTTAATTGGAAATATAAATTGATGTCCACATTTGTTTTACTTAAAATCTGTATAACAATAACTTTGGGATTGGCACATACAAATGCCCTCTATAATTTTTCTGTTGTACAGTGTCATCTTGTAGCATTCTCTTTTACCTGTAGGATGATTTAACTTAAAAAATTAAGTTTGCTTCCCAAGTTAAACACATACAGTCACCCAAAACAGCTTGGGTGAATTTGATGAAATCTGTGCCTTGATTCCAGCCTATAGGTATGTGTAATACAACTGCCTTTTTGAGACTCATGGGTCAGAAAACAAAAACCTAAAATAAAAAGGGGGGGATACAGATAGATATGAAACCTTTTTGTCAATAACCTTGCAAGACAAATCTTAAAACTAACTATGGGAAAAGATTTGTATGTTCCAACAGGTCAACATGTCACCAACTTAATGGCTGAGAAAGAAAAGATACAGCTTTGCACTGTGTAGGATGTACCAGGAAGTGCAAGCAGAAAGGTTGGCCCATCTGAACATTGAAAGGAAGAAAAGCCTCAGATCCTACTTGTAACAAGTATTTATAATGCGTCCTAACGAAACTTACCTTCTTGGTGCCACAAAGTTTTAATATGAGAGACTTTCTTACCTCCCCTCCATAGAGAAAGGAGAAATATGATGATGACGAGGTCGTTCTCCAACTGTAAATTGGAGCCAACTGTTATAGAGGTACTCTCTTATAAAACCGGTAAAACTGCCTTCTTTAATTGACTAATAGATATAGGAACTGTGAAAAGGATTATTCTCTATTCAGAACCAAATATAATACTAAAGTCCCCTTAAGCTATGCACTTAAGCAAAATATATTAATACAGGAGAGCTCTGATATCAGCAATGGATTATTCTACCAAGGAGATGTTGGCCAGGGGATCCAAGCCTCCCCAAAAGGTAAAGTCTTCTTGCCTGTAAACTGGGATACCTGCAAGAAGAGAGGCAATAAGGCCCTGTTGTCAAAGACCTGATGTAAGGATGGGAAAGATGTATTGATACTGCAATTGCAAGTGTACAGTTGGTCTCTGGAATACCAGAGAGTGTTACTAAAGGCCACTAAACCAATAAAGCAAATATAGGTCTCCTTGAGTCAAGCAAGACTCCTCCATCAGCACCAGCTACACCTCACCTGCCTGGAAAATTACGGGGCAGCCATTTCAGCCATAGGCGTATAGCCCAAAATTTCTCATTGGCGCTAGCTCTCGCCGTGGAGATAAACCACGGGTTGATGCCACAAGCGTAACATCCCTAATGGGGCGGGAGATGTGTAGACGCCCACAGTTAAGAGCCCCTGGCAGAGGTAACAAGAAAAAAATAGAATGCCGGAATTAACATACCATCCAAAACATCTGTTGTCTATACCAAAAGTAACGACATAAACAAACTAGTAGTTTAAATACTATACATCTATTGCTTTGCTTCATTGCTTAGGATTGAAAGGTTATTTTGGACAAACTGTCAGCCCATGAAAGAAAACAGGCCAGAATTGACCAGAGACCAAAACAACAGCTCCAAGGGGAGGGGGGGGCGGAAAGAGTAAATAGATGTTTTGCTTTTGTACATCTGTCCCCTTTTCTTTTCTTTTTTTTTTAAAATTATATTTTTAATAAGTCATTACAAACAGAATAAAACATGGATGTTTCTTATTTTGCTATTCACAAATGGCCAGAAGACAGAAGAGAGGCGCAACAATCCTCAAAACACCTAGGAAACGAAACTAATAAACATAACCATAGGAGCAAAATCCGAGGCTAGAAGCCCACCCAACAATGGATAATAAAGTGAAAGGAAGGAACCTCCATCTTTCAATTATAAACTTAAACTTATGGGGCTACTAAACCTCTCCAATCAAAAGCATTAGTGACTGGGAGAATGGATTATTAGGAAACAACAAAACCCATCTCTCTGTTGACCCCTTTTCTAAGCCAGGGGAACTTAAGTCTGTGGAAGAGGGGGCTTGGTAGAATGTAAGGGCTGCAAGTGGGGTGAATGGTGAAAACTAAGAATATAGTCTGGACACTTATTTTATCAACCTGATTGAACATTACAAGCCCCCCCAGGATATATGGTGGGAGCCTTGGACTGTGGGTTGGGCACAACTGCTTGCACACTGGTTTTACATGAAGGATACTTTATAAATTATTATATATTGTTAAAAATGAAAAAAAAAAGAATCAAAACTTACATAATTGAAATCTTCTAAATATTTTTGCTTTGTGTTGGAATTTCCTTTTTTGTTTTAGTATGATAAATGTATATTGATGTCATGCTGATTAAAATAGACATTATTTTTCGTTGTTTAGTATTAAAAAAGTTTGATTCAGTAATAAACAAAGGAAAATAGAATTGTTGCTTATAAGGAAATAAAAGTAGAATTAAATGAAATATATCTAAAGGGTAAATAGCTGGAATAAACTTCTCAATTTGTAAGACAGAAAATGAAACAATTTATAAATCTATCATATTTTTAAACTTTTCAGTGCCACACGATTTCCATCCAATTGTATATGCTTTAATCCCCATTAGAGAGTTGTTGTTATCCCCAAGTTAAATAAAAATGTGCCACTACAGCACCAATAATTTTCTGGGCCAGCCACTGTTATTGGGTTTCACACCTGGGCCCATTGCTTGGTTTTCTCTCCTGACACATGTATGTGGTTATCCTCTGATATCTATGGAGCGCTAATTTTCAGGGAAGAGGCTTCCAGGTGAGTGACAGCTCCATCTCCAAGTCTGGTGTCTGAAACAATAAGGACTTAGCTTTCCAATTCTGGGAGGCAATTCAAAAGGCTGTAGAAATAGTCTGTGTTATTTTGAGACACTCTCTTAGACTACCCTGACCAAAACAGGGGGAGGTTTCTCATGCCTGACATCATTTATGTTATATAGCTTTCAGCTATGCACATGCACTAATATGTTTATTGTAGGTGTTATTTGTCAGCAGATCTTTGAACTAATAATTTCCTTCTGTTTTTTTATGCCATTATAAACATTATTTAATTTCTCTTCTCATTTCCTCTGTATAATCCTCCCTGATCCATCCCCAGTTAAAATATACCCCGTCTCTCCTTTCCCCCTTAATAATACCTATCTCCTTCTACCCCTGCTTTCAAGTTCCATTTTTCCCTCTATCCTATGCTTTCATTTCATTTCTCTAGCTACTGTGATCTTACATTGTGAATCCCTTTAATCTATTATATATATATATATCATATTCACATTACCAATTTATCGACCAAATATCCACACAAGATGATGAGAAACGAGAGAGAAAATATACAGCATGTTTTTTTTTAGTATGAGTTACTTTACTTATAAAACTTTCTAGTTCCATCCATTTACATTCAATTTCTTGATTTAACTTTTTATCATTGTGGTAGAACCCCACTGTTTCAACACGTTTAGCAACGTGGCAGATTGCAAATCATCCCAGAAATCAGTAGTACCCCCCTTTCTTATATACAAATAGCAAGCATCAGTTCGAAACAGATTCAGGCATCATACTTTTGATATCACCAATAGCTTTGCAAGATAATCTAGGCATAAACACAACCAAACTCATTAAAGACCTTTCGAGGAAAACTTTAAAACTTTGAAGGAACGAGCTTGAGGAAGACACAAGGAGATGAAGAGACCTCCTCTGCTAATGCATTAGAACAAATATGAATAAATGAAACATCTTACCAAAATCAATCTACCGATTCAGTACAATTCCAATCAAAATCTACATGAATTTCTTCACAGAAGACAATATAAGATCCATCCTAAATTTCATATATAAACACAAAGACCCCCAGATAGCACACAATTCTTGAACCCAATGAGCAATTTGACAGGAACCTTACCATACCAGGCCCCAATCATATATAAAGAACAATAGTCATAAAAGCATCATGATATGCCTATGAAAACAGACTTGGAGATCCTACAAAAGGGGAAGAAAATAGAACTCCCAAATATAACAGAACACAATTTACAGCCACCTGAAATTTGAAATAGGTTGCACAAGAACACACAGAAACACAATTATATCTTCAACACAAAATGGTGCTGGCAAAAGTGTATCTCCACATGTAGAATAATGACATTAGACCCAGGCCTATCACCATGTGCAACAACTCTAAATAAATCA
Organism: Rhizomys pruinosus; assembly: GCA_009823505.1. Taxonomy (NCBI): domain Eukaryota; kingdom Metazoa; phylum Chordata; class Mammalia; order Rodentia; family Spalacidae; genus Rhizomys; species Rhizomys pruinosus. Next base: position 513,777 of record VZQC01014635.1, on the reverse strand, counting down.
AGGACCTCAATGTGAATTTGAAAGGCTGAAACTGAAACCACACTTGTAGAACGACTACATAGGCTATTACCTTACAAGAGTATAGGTGCAGGAAAGGGACTTCCAAATTGGACCATCATTTCACACAGGAATTAGTTCATCAATCAAAAAATGGATGTCATAAATTCTAAAAGCTTTCGTAGAGCAACAACCCATCCTCTGTACAGGAAACACCTCGGAGAGAAGGCGACAGAGAGGCAGAAAAAGTCTTTACCCATCTATTTTATCTAAAAGATTTTTAATTTCTAGATCTACAAAGAAACCAAAAAAAAAAAAAAAAAAAAAAGAAGCAAGACAAACAAATCGATTTCAATCATTATTAAAAACGTGCTATGGGCTTATACAGAGAGCTCTCCAAAATCAAGAACACTAATGGCTACAAATACTTTAAAGTGTGCACCCTCCCATTAAAAAAATTACGGGAATGCAAATTAAAACTCCTTTAAGATTTCTTTTAACTCCAGTCAAAATGGCTAAAATTAAGAGAAACACATGATACCAATTCCTGATGGGATTGCAGGAAAGGTGAGTGTCCAATCACTGTGTATGCTGTGATTGCCAAAACTGGTGTGCCCACGGTAGAAAATCAGTATGCGAAATTCTTTAAAAAACTAAAAAAAATGTACAATTATTCTGTGTCATACCACTCCTACCAACCATAGACTCCTTCTTACCTACTACGAGACACTTTCCACTAGCCACCGTTGTTGCTACTTTTTTCACATAGCTAAGCATGGAAACCACCTAAATGTCCCTTAGCCGATGAATGGATAACGAAAATGTGGAAAGCTGCTTTGTTACTTCTGCACTTTCCTGAACTGAAAGTAGTTGGGGCTTTCCTGAAACCTCAACGTCTTTCTCAGGCAAGTTGAGGAATGCTGCTATGGCTAGTTTCTAATATGAAACATTTTTTCTTAGTATTTAGAAGATTAATCAACCTTGTTACCCAATTCATAAATGATAAGTACTAAGTTTTTCTGCTGGTATGAGCAGGTTTCAAGATTAATAGAGAATCTTTAATGAAATAAATTGTGTTTGGCATTCATTCTCAACTAAACTATCATTAACCTCTAAAATAAAATATTCAATATTTAGTTTCTGTCCTAATTGTACGATACTCTTACAACTCTATAAGTTAGGGTGGGATTAATCAAAATAAATCAAAATATACTTCCTTTTTATTTAAGTAAAAATCAAGGAAGGTTTTTTCTGCATTCTTTCAGAAATTGAAGAAGAGTGAACAGTGTCTTTACAATCTCAATCTGTAAGTGGAGATCCTGAGATTCAAGCATGGCTATAACAGATTGTAAGCACTTATTCTTTTGTTCACACTTCATAAGTGGTAATCATCTTTATTACGGGTTTTGAAAAAGAAGAACTCATATTTATTAGACCTATTTACTTCAAACCTTCAAATAGCACCCAAGTACATGTGTCTGTATTCTAGCTCTATATGTAAACCACAAAATACCTGAACCAGAAGCAAAAACAAAAGTGTTGTCTTTTGTGTTGTGTTGTGTTGTATGTGTGTGTATCTGTGAGGTTATCTATGTGTATATATTATAGACCAACAGATATCATAGATAATATTCCTAAGGCTACTATGTATTATCTACCACAAGTATTCTTTTTTTTTTTTTTTTTTGGTCTTTTCAAGACAGGGTTTCCCTGTAGTCCCAGCTGTCCTGGAACTCACTCTGTAGACCAGGCTGGCCTTGAACTCACAAAGATCTGCCTGCCTCTGCCTCCCAAGTGCTAGGATTAAAGGTGTGCACCACTACGCCTGGCTACCACAAGTATTCTATCTACCAGAAATATGGGGCTTTTTTGGTCTTTTTTAGACAGAGTTTCCCTGCACCTCCAACAGGCCTGGAACTCATATATCAGGCTGCTTCTGCCTCCTGAGTGCTGGTACTAAAGTCATGCCCCATCATGCCTAGGTTAGAAATATGATTTTTACTAGCTTAGTTGTTTTAATACAAGAGGATTTAGGATCTCAAAGTTAAGACCTCTTGTTCATTATTAAACCTATGTGATAAGACTTATCCAAACTCCTTACTCACCAGGAGCCTGAATTTTAATGATACAACATGTTTAATTAGTTTTGGAACCGTCTGAAATAAATGATCACAGAAAAATTGACATTGTTCCCAATGATGATCTCTCCGTCTACTATTTACCATGGCTTTAAATGACTCCCACAGGTACAGTCAAATAGACAAAGAACATTCCACATTGTTTCCAAGCTCCTTTGTAGCCCCAAAAGAGACTGATGAATTTCATGTCACAAGTGCCTGATTTCTCAACTGTAAACTTAAGTGAGTCCCATCCCTCAATGAGTGCAAGCCCACTGCTAACCTTTCATCCTAAGCAAAGCCTGGGCCTCATGGGACTTAAAACTTAATGAGAAGAGAGAGTTCTCACAGTTTCTTCTAGACCCTATACAAGCAAGAGGCGATAACACTTCTTTTAAACAGCCAACATATATAAAATTTAGAATATGCTTTCTCAACTCCATTTAAAATATGAAAGAGCCAGTAGAACATTGAATGTTTGTCAGTAACTGTGTCTTACTCAGAAAATCCCATGAGAAACCCATAGGGTAGATAAAATTTAGTGAAAGAGGAAATATGCAAAACCTAAGGCTTTGTATTTGCAAATGGCCTTCCTGACATACAACCAAACTAAAATGTGATGACTAGATGGTAAACATTTTATCAATTCATTTATGTGAGGTAGAAAAGGAGAGTGAAGCATGAAGGTATAATCTTTTTTTTTTTGGAGGCTTATGCCTTTAATCCCAGCACTTAGGACGCAGAAGCAGGTGGATCATTGTGAGTTCAAGGCCAGTCTGGTCTACATAGTGAGTTCCAGGCCAGCTGGGAATACAGGGAGACCCTAACTCAAAAAGACAAAAAAAAATGAGAAAGAAATGAAATAAAAATAAAGGAAAAGAGCTGAGGGGACTCGCAAGATGTCACTGCATGCCTGCTGTTGAATGGAGCCGACTCCTCTCACAGCTCCACACGTCTTGCCTCGAATGCTGGGTCTTTGGTGCTAGGGTGAGTGGAGGACCAGAGCCCTGGGTAGAGGGGCTCCTGTCCACTTACTGTCCTGAGGGAGATGGGGCAGTGATTAGTTGTAATCGGAGCAATCATAAGAGAAACTAGACAGGGTGATGAGAGGGGACCATCCCAGGGTCACAGTTATCAGGATGCTGAGGGAAAAGTTGGTAGAGCTGCAGGGATCTGCTGGCACTGCCCCCAGCCCACGGGGGAGACAGGGTCAGTACTGAGAGCACTTGTTGCCAAGTTTGATGACCTGAGTTCAATCCCCAGAACCCCCACAGTAGAAGGAGAGAAGTGACTCCTGCCATTGTCCTCTGGCCTCCATATGTATGCCAAGCTTGCCACACACATAAAATAAAATAAAGCATGCTTTAAAAATAAAGAATTTAAATGCATAGCTAAAACTATCCCTGTAACGAATGCGTATTTGAAGAAACGCTTTGGAATCAAAAAAAAAAAAAAAAAAAAAAAAAAGATCTAGCCAGCCACAGTGATTGGGGAGGTAGAGGCAGGTGGATCTCTAGGGCTTGCAGGCTAGCTAACCCAGCTTAATTGGCCAGCCCCAGGTCCCAGTGAGAAACTCAGTCTCCAAACAAGGTAGGGGCTGGTAAGATGGTTCCGTGGTAAAAGCACTTGGTGCCAGGCCTGATGACCTGAGTTCAAGTCCAGGAACCCACATGGTGGAAAGAGAGAAGTGAATCCCTCAGTCCCTCAAGTTGTTCTCTCACCATGCATGCATGGTGGACACACACAGAGAGAGAGAGAGAGAGAGAGAGAGAGAGAGAGAGAGAGAGAGAAGAAAACAAGTCTTTTCTTCACTCACTTCTGCACTGTGTACACTGGATGAAGCCATTCAGTTCTTTCTGTAGGAAGGCAACAGACGAAGGCCACGGCTCTAGCCTTCCAAGAGTGCTCATCGAGGATCTTGCAGGATGGCAGGGTTGATCATGTATACTATTTTACATCAGTGTTTTTCACCATGGGGTGATGCCCCCCAGGGGCCATCTAACAGTGCCTAGAGACACTCAGATGGCGCTGTGGGAAATGAGGGGTTTTCCTTGCCTCCGGGAGGCTGAGGCCAAGGATGCTGTTGAATGGCCATCAGCATATAAGACTGCACCATCAATTATCCTGCCCAGTGGAGGCCAAGAATTCTGGGCAATAACAATCTAATTCCACAAGCCAATCTCCCACTGCCATCATAGAAAAGCAAACTGACTAAGAATACAAAAGTTCCCCTCCTCACCCAGACCCTCCCAAGCTTTCTTCCCACTGGCTTTTTTTTTTTTTTACCAAAGTCTTCCCTTCTGGGTCCAATCTTTGTTGACAGCGGGAACTCTGCACCCCTGACTCTTCCCCAGGATGCACTGCCTCCTTCATCACCATCCCCTCACGGGATTCAGAAGCTGTTTCCTGGTTTAAGACCATCTCTTACCCAGAGAATAAAATATCTGTGAGCCCTTCTGATATAAATAAATGATTGGGTAAATAAATAGATGGAAGGAAGAATTCCATGTAACAAGCATAGAAGGGATGAGATACAGAAAATCACCAGTAGAACATGCCTAAACAGCAACTGCAGGAAAGACCCACTGTGGAATGCCAAGATCAGTGGCAAGACTTTAGGATGAAGGTATAGTCTTAATGAGGGCTGTTGTTGTAGAAGAAGAGTTATTGGAGACTTTTCTTCCGAAGGGTTGATCATTTTACTCCACATCACCCTCCACTTTTTCTTTGTATACACTTGTATTTTATTAGGAACCAGTGGCCTGAAGTAAAGAATAAGAAAGGTTTTTACCATTGGAAATGCATGGCTGGCAAGTAGTTGCACTTGACTGAGTACTTGCCATTGTGCCTACTCTCTTGGTATTTTATTCTATTTATTTCAATAAAGAGACAAGCTATTTTTTCCTCTTCCTTCAGATATATTTGACTTTGCTCTAATGCATGCCCTTCTTACTTTAACTGGAGACAACACCTGCTGCTTTGATTCATGTTTCTTGCTTTCCATCAGTGTGGTTAGATAGCACAGTACCAGAACCTAGGACAAAGCCTTGCCTTCTGTCCTTGACTTTGAGTTCTGATGATTAGGAGGTGTCTTCTTTTGCTGTGTCCCCCAAGGCAGAGAGCATGCTATGATTTCATGAGAATCACCTTCAGTTCAATTCCATTAAGTGAAAATTTTTGGAAGTTTTACAGTTATAGGGCTACAATGTTATGACTATTATTGATTGCATTTGGTCCCATTCTAAAAGGATTTTAAGTCATTCTTTTTAATGTTTTCTATTAACACATATTAGTTATAAACAATGTTGAGTTTTTTAAAGGAATTTTTATTGATGTGTAGCATGTACCTTAATCATATACACCCTCAATTATGCTCTCCTGTGGCAAACTCTCAGCTGTTAGATTGCTTTTGTTCCCAAAATATCATCTTTTATATTCATGGCTGTAAGAGAGAGAAAGGAAGAGAGGGATAGAGGGAGAGAGGGAGAGAGGGAGAGAGGGAGAGAGAGACAGAGAGGGAGAGAGGGAGAGGGGGAGAGAGGGAAGAGGGAGAGGAGGAGAGAGGGAAGAGGGAGAGGGGGAGAGAGGGAGAGGAGGAGGAGAGCGAGAAATTAAAATTTAAAATGATGTTCCTCATATGAAATAAAATATGTGGTATTTTTCTTTATAGTTATTCCACTTAATATGATTTCCATTTTTTATTTGTTTTCCTGAGAATTACCACAGATTAAAACTGCATTGTGGTTTTCTTTATCCATTCATCAATTAATGTACAGGTCCACTGATTATATAATTTGCTATTGGGAATGTGAATAGATTTGAATTATCTGTCTAGTAAGTAGGCTTATATCCCTGTAGGTGTATTCTAGAAATAGAATAGTTTGATCATATGGGTTTTCTATTATTAATGTCTTCAGGTACCTCCATACTGATTTCCATAGTGGCTATATGATTTGATGTTGCAAGTTACAGTGTATAAGGATTCTATTGCATATACTTGCTCATGTGCACATATGTAGGTATGCATACGATTCCTATTATAGATAACAACTAAAACTATCCTCGGTGAGTGCTTTGTACATCTTCCTCAGGACTCTACAACATTACCTTCTAGTTTTGTGTATTATGGCATGATACTGTCATCTACAAAATCTATAATCCAGAGCCATACAATTGAAATTTTAAAAAATTACACACACAAAATAAGCATGGCATTTTAAGTAAGTTTACAATTTTGTTTTGGGCTCCACTCCTAGCTAACCTCATCCACATGTGCCCCAGGGGCCATGAGATAGAAACACCTGTGTATATAACCCCATGTACACATATGAAATTCATGTACATGCTGGATCTCCCATACTCATGCAAAGCCTTATCATCCTTAAGGAGTCCATGTATACTGAGTGAAGGGTTAAGATTTTGGTCACCCAACCTTCTAAAAAATAATATCTAAAACATAACATATATTTACTAACTATACATGCATCTGCATAGCTCCAAGTGAACAATACGTTGCCTGTGCACATTTATTAAATACATTGTCTCTGATGTTTGATTATATTTCTGATAATGTTATAAATTGTTTGTTTTCTGATGTTAATAATAAGCTTTTAATTAATTAATCAATTAATTAATGTAATTATATGATGAAATGTTACAAAATATGCTCTTTGATTCTATGAGAAAAATGTCACCAGTAATTTAAAACATCTTTAATTATGTATTTTTATTCCATTATATTTTGAGATGTGTCAAGCCCTTCTAGTTTTTCTCTACCGTGCTATCGTTGAACATATAATAGTCAAAAAAGATTGCCCTTGCCCAATGAATCTTTATTGTAGGAGATCAAATGACGCAATTATGTAAATATGATTATTATTCATGATTATTTCAAGGAAATTATATAAAACAAGATCCTTAGAGAGTTGTTAAAAATATTAAATTTTATCTGAGTTATCATAGACAAGGAAGATGACCAAATACTTAGATATAGCTATACCAAAACATCAGTTATTTATTTGAAATTCAAAATCAACTGGCCATTTGCTATTTTTTATATTAAATTTAATGACTTAATCTGAATGTTAATATTTGCCAATGATTAATTATCTACTGAGTGACATATTGAAGAAAGAGCAGGCTTGGGGAAAGTGAAGTGGGGTGGAAGACAAAGCTTTATTAACGTCCAAAGAGAGCACAGAAAATATCCTCAATTGTGAAGAAATGTTCACACATTTTAAGAACAGAAAATTGGCAGTGTTCTAAGTATTTTGCAAACACCTAAGTAAAATGTAGCTAGAGGTCAAAGAGCAAGAGAATTGGAGCTCTAGAGAGTTAAAGAAATAAACAAGTATAGATAAGGAAATGTTTTGGTCTATATTTTTACTGATGAATTCACTGAAATGTTTTAACACAGAAGAGTAATAACAGATCTGTGCTGCATCTATAGATACCTTTAGAGCCTCTCTTTTCCTGCATATAACTTACTGGCTAAGATGCTTCATGTTGCACTTATTGAACTGAACGCTTACAAAATGTGAAAGCAAAGCTGTAAGTGGATTGAAACAGCCCCTTGGAAAGGGCAGCATGTCAAACTGTTGTAATGCAGAGTGGTTGTTTTGACCTCCAGAATGGGAAAACACACACACACACACACACACACACACACACACACACAACTGACAGAGGGAAGGATCAATTGGAAGGCCAATAGCAGCCTATATGTTTATGATTTGACAAATGGCCTTTTACCAGGATAATTGCCATGACTAAGGCAACTTGCTTTTGAAAGAACCTTGATGCATATCATCAAATACTAAAGAGTAATTCTTGGTCTAAAAGGGAGAAATAATTATGTCGGTATACTTTATTCTTATTTTAGATTGTAAAAGATACTTTGTTTTACTATTAAATGTCAAGTAACAAATACCATCACATATTAGAGAGAGAATAAGACTTTTCAAAACATACTAGCCTGGGTTTAAATTCTACTGAGTTTCTATGTATTTATTTAGTTTGAATGTTTGTTCTTTTTAATTGAATTTTTAAAGTAAATATAATATAGTTAGACAGTATTTAAAATCCCCTCCTCTATCCATACCAGTCTCCACTGCCCCCACCTAATTTAATGCGTGTGTGTGTGTGTGTGTGTGTGTGTGTGTGTGTGGCCTATAATACAGCCTATAAATACTAAATGTCCTTCAGTATGGATCCATCCACTGAGTCCACCAAGACTCACATCCTTATAAGGCACTGTCCCTCCCCCACCAGCCATCAATTGTTAAATGTTCCTTAAGTTTGGATGGGATTTCTTACCTACTCCCCCATGTCTATGTTGGGATTTTGTCTGGTCTGGTCATGACTATGTTTGGGACAGCAATCCTGGACTCAGACATATCTTGAGCATATACAGGCTACCAATCTGCTTAGCACACTAGACAGAGCAAAAATACAGGGTAAGTCCTGTTTTCTGCTAGCAAGCGCTCAGAAGTCATGAATAGGCTTGCTTGTCAGCACACCCCTTTTCTCAATACACTCCATGAGTTGGGATGATATGTGATGGTAGCGAGGTCTAGGATTGGCCACTGGGAAGTCATGTCATGGGATGTAAAGGCTGCCTACTCCAGGCCTATATAAGCTGCCTGTTGCATAGAATAAATGGATTTCCACCCTCTAACATGGTCTATTATATTTTGGACTACATTCCTATCTAGCCTCATCTACATGTGGTCTAGGGACCATAAGTTAGAAACACCTGTGTGTATAACCCCAGGAGCACATATGAAATTCATGTACATGCTGGATCTCATATATTCATGCAAAGCCCTGCCTTTCTTATGGAGTCCATTTATATTTAGTGAAGGGTTACTGGAGTAACCCAGTACAGTACCCTTTTTAGCCTGTTCAATCATAGGGTCAGCAGCTCTGTGACTGAACAGGCTGAAGAAGCCCCACAACTATGAGTTTTACCTGAAAGTAGGAGCCAGGCATGGGTGATCACAAGGAAACAGAAGTTTCTAGGCAGCTGGAACTTGCTTACGGAACTTACAGAAAGCATGACAGCAAACACAAAACATGTGCAAACACAACCAAAGACCCAGAATTGAAGTGGGAAAATGGATAAGAAGTATCAACCTTAGCTGAGGAATTCTTGGCAACTGATTACTGCTGACTGAGGAAGAGTTGGTCTTCTTTAAGGGAATGACTCTAGAGAAGCTGACAAAGCTCCAGATGATGGACTTACATGGAAGGATATTTGGGGATACAAATTGGATTGGATAGGCCACATATGACAAACTACAAGAAGTCTGACATGGGGTGCAGATGAGGAAGGGGTCTAAATATGATCAAGGTACATTTTATCAAATGCACAAAAATTTTATAAAAATATTCAGAAAGTGATTCATAGGAGAAATAAATGTGATATCCTGAGAAGTCAAGAAGAAAAGTTGTCTTCCTTAGAGGCCTAGCAAAAGTATTGTAACTCTATGACTCTTGCCCTCTAAAACAGCAAATGAAGCACTGGGGACAATCACCACAGAATACCATGACAGGGTCCATGTCATCAGTGATGATGACTTCCAGTGTTTTCATGATATCAGCATCAAGGTGATATGCATGATGAGTCCAAAGCACTGGGAGTAATATCGGGGAACTACGAAAAGTTCGACTTGACCTTGTATAGCCAGTAAAGAGACAGTGGCAAGGAAGAGCATTTAGGTTTTGCTGAAGAAAGTCCCAGGAAGAGGCTGGCTTCTGATGGGTAGGTATTCTTCAGTACAGTACTCACCGTGTTGCAGCGGTCGATCCTGATGTTATGTCTATCCTCCTTGAGTGTAACTTAATCTCTCCAGATGCTAAGAGTAAATTAGAAAGATGTAATGTTACACTGTATTCTCTCTTTTGTTAGATTGCAAATATATTTATGGTGAAGGAGGCATGCAAAGATTATACTTCATATTTATTCATGTGAAAGTTCTAATTATATATATTTTATGTATAATTACATACATATTTGTGTCTATTTATATTCATTTGCTTCACGAATAAGTTTACAATACTAGTTTTAATTTTGTTGAAAATATTTAACTTCATGTGCTTTTACATCTGACAATGTAATTTAGTGTTAAATAGATGTGTCAGATGAAAGCAACAGCTAAGCAAGTTGCTTCTCATTCGCCAAACAAATTGAAATAAGAACAAATGGATTGCTAGAAACACACACACCAGAAAGATCTTACTGGGATGAAATAAGCTGGGAAGGCTTTCCTGTGAAGTGATTCGGCCTAGCATGTCTGTGTTCATTATTTTCAATTTAGATCAGCAGATAAAGAGACTGCACTCAGTGATCTCAATAGAGTATGAGGTACCTGACTTCACATATTCACAAGAATCAGTTTGTGAATAGGGATTGGCCATTGATTCTAATCTAATCTGGACATTTTTTGTATCAAAAAGAAATAACGTATTTATTTATGTGTCACTACATATGTAATTCAAAGTTTTGGATTCTCTTGAGCAGGCTAGCAACTGAACATAGTCACCAAACTCATCATTTCCTTTTCATTAAATCCATATTGACTGTTGTTTACCACATGTTCTGGTCAAGTACTTGCTCTCATAGCATTAAGCAATACCTGTCTAGCTCAAGTAAACCTAGTTAGCCATGGCTTTGTCATTCCTTGCCTTCATGCAAATGTCAGCACTCCTTAAAGTCCATTTGACTATGGACCAGAAAATCTCATGAAATATATGTTCTACAAGCTATACATACCCTCCTATTCCAGATATAGATATGCCCCAATGTTTATGGTGAAACAGTACAAGTTCTAAATGCAGAATTTATGTTGGTGACTTTGCTTGTACATACATATTGTGGTATAGAGCAAAACAGTTGTTCACATGATCTTGTGTTCTCAGAGTCAAACATTGCACCTTACTCATCTTTATTTTTTTTTTTATTTTTTTTTTTTTTTAATTAATTTTTATTGATGCTTTGTGCATTTCATACATTTTTTCCAATTCAGTTCAGGCTTATTTCCCTTTCCCTCCCCCCCACCCCCACCCCATCCCAGATCATGCATTCTGCCATAACTGTCCTGCATCTTTCTCTCATTTTTTTTTTTTTTCATTTTTAGCTATAAGTGATAATCCATGAGTACAAGCATCCTTCATGCAAAACCTATCTGCAGGCTGTTGTGCCCAAACACCTACAGCCCCACCATCCAGTGGGGGGTGACAGGTTGTTTGTTCAATCAAGTTGATCAAATGAGTGTCCAGACTACATTGCTGTAGTTTCACCATTCACCCCAATCGCAGCCCTTACATTCTACCACGCCCCCTCTTCCGCAGGTTGTTCCCTAGGCTTAGAAAAGGGGCACAGGTGGATGAGAGGTAAAACAGTCCACTCTCTCTGGAGCTGTTGACTTGGACTCTGGTCAATTCTGGCTGTTTCCTTTCATGGGCTGACAGTTTGTCCAGGAATAACCTTTCGATCCTACTAATGAAGAACAAGCAATTAGATATATAGGTATTTAAGCAGCACTAATAGTTATGGTAGGTTACTTTAGCATAGACACATGTTTGGATATGTTAATCCATGAATTACAATTTTCCCCCCTGTTAAATATGACAGGGTCTTACTGTGGCTTATAACATCTCCTAACCTGTAGAGGATGTAAGCTTGTGGCATCAGCCATGGGTTATTTCTCCAAGGGGAGAGCCAATAGCCAATTAGATTTGGGATATACAGGCACATGGCTGCCTCTGCTGCACAGTATTTCCAGGCAGGTGAGGTGTAGCTGGTGCTGACGGTGGAGTCTTGCTTGACTCAGGGAGACCCATATTTGCTTTATTGGTTTAGTGGCCTTTGGTAACACTCTCTGGCATTCCAGAGGCCATCTGTACACTTGCATGTGTGGTCTCAATACATCCCTCCCATGTTAACGTCAGGTCTTCGGCAGCAGGGTCTTATTGCCTCTCCTCCTGTAGGTATCCCAACTTAGAGGCAAGGAGCCCTTACCTTTTGTGGGGCCTTGGATCCCCTGGCCAACATCCACCTGGTAGAACAATCCATTGCTGATGTCAGAGCTCCTGTATTAATATATTTTGCCTGAGTGCATAGCCCTAGGACTTTAGTATTATATTTGGTTCTGAACAGAGAGTAATCCCTTCCACAGTTCCCATGTCTAGTAGTCAATTAAAGAAAGCAGTTTTACCGGTTTTATAAGAGATTACCTCTACAATAGTTGTCTCCAATTTACAGTTGGGGAGCGACCTCATCATTGTCATATTTCTCCTTGTTCTATGGGTGGGAAGGCAAGGAAGTCTCTCATATCAGAACCTTTGTGGCACCTAGAAGGTAAGTTTCATTAGGACTCATTATAACTAGTTGTTACATGTAGGATCCACAGAGGGGTTCGATGTTTATGGCAATCTGAGGCTTTTCTTCCTTTGAATGTTCAGACGGGTCAGCCTTTCCGTTGCCACTTTTTGGTGCATCCTACTCAATGCAAACCTGTATCTTCTCTTACTCATCTTTAAAACATAGATTAAGGGGCTGGAGAGATGGCCTAGCAGTTAAGAGCACCAACTTCTCTTGCAGAGGACCCGGGTTCCATCCCCAGCACCCACATGGTGGCTGAGAACTGTCTTTAACTCCGGCTCCAGGGGAATCCGACGCCCTCTTCTGACCTCTGCAGCATTGCATGGCATGAGTGCACCAACCTACATGCAGCCAGTACATTCAAACACATGAAAAATAATAAATAAAAATTTTACAATAAAAAAATAAAACATAGATTAATAGCATGTAATTGTTTTCCAGACAAAACAATGACCTCTATTTTAACTGGACTTATTTTCAAACAGTAGATTCCACAAGAATCAAAAATAATGGAAGATAATTGATCAATAACCATGACATGCAAAATTTGCTCAATATTAACTTATTTTCAGGATTGGGTTCAACTGTAAAATTATTTGTTGGACAAGCATGAGGATCTGAATTCAGATCCCAAGCACCCATTTAAAAAGTAGGCATGGTGATGTACACCTGTATTGGGAAGTTAACCGCTACTGTATGTGCTGATGAGATTCACAGAATACATGCACAATACTGCGGCATGTGTGTTAATGTCCCATTTTTTGGGGGGGGGCGGTCTTTTCAAGACAGAGTATCCCTGTAGCCCCAGCTGGCCTGGAACTCACTCTATAGACCAGGCTGGACTTGAACTCACAGAGATCTGCCTGCCTCTGCCTCCCAAGTGCTAGGATTAAAGGTGTGCACCACCACTCCCTGCTATTGTCTCAGTTTTAATACTTTATTATACTTCATTATTATGTGTATGAATGTATTGCCTGTATGTAGGGAAGTCCATCCATGCCTGCAATGCCTGCAGAGATCTGAAGAGCATGTTGGAACCCCTGGAACTGGAGCTACGGGCAGTTGTTGGTCACAGTGTGTGGCCATCTAAAAGCACAGTCAGTGCTCTGAACTGCTGAGGCATCATCTCCCCAGCCCCTAATCACCATTTTTTTTATTTTACAAAAAGTTTTACTTACTTATTTTATTATTTTTATAATTTTATTTTCCCATTGAATTTTTGTGATTTCTAAATAGCATTGTTTAATGGTATTTAGATCTTGTACCCCATCTTCACCTCCTGCCACTACCCCATGCCCAATTTAATGTACTCATATATATATATATATAGATATATATATATGAGTTCAATGTGATTTGTGTTCCCAAATGTCCCTCAGTGTGGTGGATCCATCCACTAGGCTTGGCAAGAGGTCCATCCCTGAAAGACACTGTTTCTTCCCCTCCTAGCAGCTATAAGTTCTATCTCATAGTCCCATATTTTAATGAAAATGTGAAAACTCAGCCTCAATGACTATTCTACTGTGATTCAGCTGCAGAGCGGAAGCTTCGTAATGGAAGATTGGTTCTCCCCAACTCCAGCTCATTCTCCTCCCTATATTCTACCTCAAAATTCTCATCTTGTTGTAATATAAACAGTGATTTCTTAGCCCTTTTATGTACTGCAGCGACAGTGAAATCAGCTCACCTGTTAACAAAGTCTAATAATAGAAGGCAGGGAAGGGAGGGAAGCCAAAACTTAATTTTCTAGTGTTTCAAACTAGCTAGAAAACTCTTGGGTTTTCAAGGTGTCAAAAGCCACCTAGTACCTGCAGCAGTGATTAGGCAGGATTTGCTGCTGGTTAACAAGGGGCTCAGAGCGTCCATCTTGATACCCTGAAGCTATGAACACCAAGGGAAATGTTTCAGCAATCTGTAGGGTGTGTGTTATAGTTGTCTCCTTGCCTGAGGAAATCACCAATTATGTGAAAATGTCAACTGGTCTCCATAGCTGATTTGAGTAATATCACTCATGTACAGAAACATTTCCACATACAGCACAGCACACAGAACCCATACAAGATGAAAATATAGAATGGATTATTTTTTTCAAAGGAAGCAAAGACAAATTAAAATGGTTTAAGACTATGCAATTAAAAAAAGCCCTGGGGTTTACATAGATGGGACAGTCAGTAATGTGCTTTCTGTTCAAGGATGAGAACCCAAGTTCAGCCCCTGAACAAAGCTGGGCAAAATGGCATGTGCCTGTATTGAATTGCTGGGAAGGCGGAGATAGAGATTCATGAGGGCTTGCTGGCTGTTCGGTGTCGTCAAATTTGTGAGCTTCATGTTCAGTGATAGAGTCTGTCTTAAAATGTGCTTACATGGGGTGGCCATATCGGTCAGCAGTTAATAACACTTTCCACTCTTGCAAAACTCCTGGGTTCAAATCCCAGCACCTCTATGGTGGCTAACATCTGTTAAGTTCCAGGGCATCTGAAGCTTTCTTTTGTCCTCTGTGAGTATTGCATGACACCAGTATATACTTACATATATGCAGACAATACAGCCCTACACATAACATAAAAATAAATAAATTAATTAATTAAAATGTACTTATGATGGGGGGCTCTTTACAAAGAATGGAGCTGATAGGAGTAAAGGGTGATGACCATAGATATTTGAGAATGAATTTAAGCACAATGCATTGTATACAATACCAAGTTATGAAAACAACTTTAACGGTTAAAATAAGTAAGAATATAATAAACAATATCAAAAATATGGTAGGCAGAAATGGAAACAGACATTCCACTTTAAATATCAGCTTCTGGCCTCCGTAAGCATGTGCATATGTACAAGCACACACTTACATGCATACACATAAAACCCTCTGTCAAAATATCTGGATAAAAACTATCTAATTGTATGGCAAACTGAACAACGTTAAGGTGATCTGAAAACAACTGTGCTCTTGTAGAATAAACAGGGGCTGGAGAGATGGCCTAGTGGTTAAGAGCGCCAACCGCTCTTACAGAGGACCCGGGTTCGATCCCCAGCACCCACATGGCGGCTGAGAACCATCTGAAGCTCCAATTCCAGGAGAACTCCAGTTCCAGGGGAATCCAAGACCCTCTTCTGACCTCCACGGCATTGCACGACACGGGTGCTCCGACTTGCATGCAGACAGTACATTCATACACATATAGAAATAAATAAAATTAATTAAAAAAATTTAAAAAAAGAAAAAATAAACAAAAATTAAAAAAATATCTGGATAAAAACAACTTAGAGAAGAGAGTTTATTTGATTTACAATTCTAGGATACATTGTTCAGTTATGGATGACAGGGCAGGAACATGGAGTAGTAGTGAGTGACATCCACAGTCAAGAGCAGAGAAGATAAAATGGATATCTGCTTGTCTGTCACTGCCCTTTCTCCTATGCTGTTTGGTTTCCCTGTCTAGAGGATGCTGCTGCCCATAATGGGCTTCCTCTTTCTACATCAACAACCAAAACAAACCATCTCAGACACATCTACAGGCCAACCTGATCTAAATACTTTCTAGTTCTCTTCCTATGTGATATCAAGTTGTGTTAAGTTGTCAGTTAAAATGAGCCAGTGTACATAACAAAGAGAATTAAAAAGCTTTAGGATGAACTGGAAAAGAAATAATAAAGAATATCCTCATAGCAGAAATAGACAAATTTTAGGATTAGGGAAATTTTTGATCAATAAAATTTTATTTTAGAGAAATAAGCACATCAGGGAGTATGTAATATGACCATTTAGCCTATAAATACACAGATCTACACACTCTTTGCACACAAGGGCATGAGTACATGAAGTAAAACCCATTTATCCATATCCGTCTTTGTGTGGTCGGATCATTTGCAGTTGGTTAGCTAGCCCTGTTTGCAAAATTGCATCTCCCTATTTTCTATAATACACATACAAGGCAAGAATGCACCTCTTTCCAGAAAATGCTCCACAGCTCTGGGTCATGGAGAAAACATGCAAGTTCTATGAGGTTCTGGGAATGTGCTCCATGTAAGAAATGTATCACAGGGGTTTGCCTTGGAGAGATGGCTCTATGTCCTGCTCCTTTGTGTCCTTCTGAACTTAGTTCCACTGTACTGTGCCCTGCTCCACTGTATTCTACTACAGGGTGGCATACTCACACTTGAACGTTTTGTATCTTGTTTTGGTGGTGATTCTGGCTGACAATACCCTTCCCTTGCTTCGGGTTTACAGAGTGAACCTGAAGCTTCCTCGAGATTTCATCATGCACCTACTAACAATCTAGTGAATTTTTATTCTTAAATCACCCACGGTTGTATTTGGCTACTTTCAGTTAAACATTTTTTTTTCAAACAAACTATCAGAAATAATTTCTGATATGGGAAAAAATAAAATTTAGTATCTTCCTAAACATTATGCTTTATCACATTGAAATTTGATCAGGAATGTAAGGATCTCAGAACACAAGGGTCATTTTATTTAGTTTCCCAAGTAAATGCTGTGATTTGGGATAAGAAAAGAAGACACTGAATGCAAACACCTCCTAACATACCTCTGACAGTGGAGAATTGAGTCTGGTTAACTGAACATTATTTTATCTTACTGCAGAGGTTACATACTTCTCTGGAATGTCTGAATGGCAATGATCAAAATACATGAAAGCATTAAAATTGATAGAGAAGGAGACATCCCAAGTATACATTATTTATTTATCATTAGGAGACAATAGATATTTTTATTCATAAAATATGCATTTAATTTTTTGTATGTCAAGCAATATGTGCCTGAAATTTGAAAAAGAGAACAGCTCTGCTTTCCAAAAATGTTCTTTATAGTTTTTTATCTAATCTTTATCTCTTTCTAATAATATTTTGTTCATTTGCCTGCATTTGTGAATTCCTTGTGGATAACAATTTTTGTTGTATATTTTTATGTTTGCTGCTTGTAACACAAACAGTGAAATGTCAACTAGCTTTCCAGAACTGCTTAGGGAGTAAACAAATGAATGAATTCAGGAATACAGAAAATGATACTACCAGTAAGTGGGCTGAACAGTCACCTACTGGGAAAGAGTTTTCTTTCTATCTCAGTCAGGTTGCTTTTGGGTGACGTAAGAGAACACAGCAGGCAAACGTCTTCAACTCATAGATGCTTTGTATGTGTGAGGAGTACCTAAAACCTGCATGCAAAGAAAAGTATGCACATATTGAGAGAACTCAATATTTATCATCTAGTATAATTTAAGAAATATTTCAGAGTTTAATATAGTTCCAGAGATTCTTAAGGAATTCTCCAACTGACTAGGAAAACGTGTACTGGATGGTACTGGAGAGCAGGAGGAACTGAAATAAATGCATGAGTCATTGAATGATAAGAATAAACTGACAGCTACTCAGGGTGAGATGACCGTGTAGCACAACATCTTAGAGTGATGTAACAACTCTGTCCAGGAGAAAAGGAGGAGCTGTCCATACCCATTAGCCACTGTATTTTCAAATTATCTCAAATTGGAGGTCACTGGAAAGAAGTTCAAATTCCAGGATGGGAGATCTTGGTGGTAAAATATCTGAAAGCCATTTTTATACCTTAATGGGCTAAAGAGCTGTACTCTTTAAGTACTTACTTAAACTAATATAATTAGTTTAAGAATGGCCATAAGGAAATCACTTATTAACTGCAATTTTAAAGGGTCTGGTCGCTTTTTAGGAATAGGCTCAAGGGAGATATCAGAGGTGAGGCACCAAATCCACAGTTCAGAGTGGAAAGGGGAGAAGAACAAGGTCAGTGAACACCATGCATCGTGATGTGAGAACTGCTACCTGACTCTGGCCTGTTCTGTGGCCAGTGTGATTTTTCTTTATTATTAGCTTATCTTGATGCATCTTCCTAGTGTGAGGTAAATGGCATTGACATAACTGTACAAAAATGTTCCTTATATTCACCCCCAATTGTTTTTGCTCATAAATCTAGGCAGGCTGACGTTTCATCTTAGTGAACTGACTAATCTGACTAGTAAGAACCATGACCCAGTACAGGACTCAGCACTCATACAAAATTATTTTTCAGTTTATCAGCAATTCTGTTTTTTTTTTTTTTTTTGCTTTTTATTTTATTTTATTTTTTTTTAAATTAGTTTTTATTGATGCTTTGTGCATTTCATACATTTTTCCAATTCAGTTCAGGCTTATTTCCCTTTCCCTCCCCCCCCACCCCCACCCCATCCCAGATCATGCATTCTGCCATAACTGTCCTGCATCTTTCTCTCAGTTGTTTTTTTCATTTTTAGCTATAAGTGATAATCCATGAGTACAAGCATCCTTCATGCAATTCTGTTTTTAAATGAAGCTGGTCAAATTTATTTGTACCTATATCTGGAAAGTTGGGTATTGTATTTCATAGATATCCAAACACTGATTGATTTGATCAACTGATTGTGTACAGGGGATGGGAGCTAGAGCCTCAGACATGCCATGGACACAAGGTACAAATGGACGAGGTCCCCAGATGTACAAATATTTAAGATGATTGAAGTACCTCCCCACTGGAACAGTGACTCAGGAGTCCCATGGCCAAATCACCAACCAGGAAGAGTCAGGAGCAAAGCAACCCTGGGTGAGAACAAATGTACATAAAGAAATGGAATGCATAGGCTCAAGCAGTCATTATAAACATACCTTAATGTATTCTCCTATATTTGTAATAATATTTATTAATTTCCAGAAATCATTTGACTATAAAGACAGTGGTGGTCATGTGACAGCATGCACAGCCCCTTGTGTCATACCTTAATGTATTCTCCTATATTTGTAATAATATTTATTAATTTCCAGAAATCATTGGACTATAAAGACAGTGGTGGTCATGTGATGGCATGCACAGCCCCTTGTGTTGAGGGCTAACTCTAGGAAGTGCCTAGATACTATCACAGAGATTTTGGAAAGAAATCCCACTTTAAGGGAAAATTTGTATCATAAGAATTCATAGGGGCTGAAGAGATGGCTCAGCGGTTCAGAACACTTGTTGCTCTTGCAAGAAGACTTGGGTTTGAATCCCAGCACCCACATGGCAGCTAACAACTTTCCATAACACCAGTTTCAGGGAATGTGACATACTCTACTGGCTTCCACGGGCATGCCCTTACATACATGCTAGCAATACACATATACACATAAAATTAAAAATAAATAAATAAAATATGTTCAAAAGGAATTTGTAATACCATTTCCATCTTAAATGATCTCTTATTCCTGAGTTAATTTTAAATATCTATGTTACAAAAATACACTGAAATGTTTAACTAAAGCAGTTGTATATACTTATTTATGAATGGACAGAACCTAAAGAGAGTGTCTAAAAATATTTCATTTATTTAGAAGTGAAATTTCAGAAATCATAAAATTGTATGCATTACATTCTGAATTTCAATATGTGAATTTGTAATTTGTGATTTTTAAATAAGTATTTAATTTATTTATTTTTACTTTATGTGATTGAGTGTGATGCCTTCATGTCTATAAGTGCACCAGGGTAGTACAATGGTCATGGAGGATAGAAGAGATATCAGATCTGATCCCCTGGACTTGAAGTTACAGACAGTTACTAGCCACCATGTTGGTGCTGCGATTCAAACCAGGGTCCCGTGTGAGAGCAGCCAGTGCTTTGAATCACTGAGACATTTCTCCAGACCCAATGATTTCTGATTCTTAACAAATTGGATATCCGGCCTATGACTAAGTTTCCTTATTTGGAAAATAAGATGCTAATAATATCTTGAACTGAATAATCTAATGTGTGCAAAAATATATACCAAGTCCTTAAACATGAATATTTATAAAAATTATTTGTATACTAGTAATGATATTTACATATTTAATACAGCCTATACATGTTAAATATTCTTGCATATTCAGCAAATACAGCTTACTACAATGTTCAGCAGAAGTTATTTATTTTTTCTCTTTTATAAGTGGAAATAAAATTTGGTTTTTAACACTGGTTCACTAATGTTTATATCTTATTAGAGTATTTTGTTGTTTAACTTGTTGGGTTTAAGGATTTTTTTGTGGATGGAACAGAGTTAATTAAATTGGCATATAAGGTAGCAAATCCATTAACATTTATATTTTTACCCAATGTTAATAATGTAAGAGTTCTACTACATACACATGTTCACAAAGTATTTTCTTTTGCATTTAAAAACATTCTTTATGCTCAGTTACTTGGGCTATGAAATTCATTTCACAATCAAATGACAGTATTTTTACCTTCCTAATTATTTTGAATTTATTATTTAAATACATTTTAAACTACTCTTTAAATTTCATTTTCATCTTCAAAACTATCACTGAACATTAGACGGAGGGCAATTAGAAGTCCTATCTGAAGATTGAATACAGATCATGGGTAACTTTCAAAGTGAAGAAATGACAACGCAGCACTTAAAAGGTAATCTTGCTTTAAAAAAATAAAGGCATACCAATGAACTTGAAAAAAAATCCATATTTAAAAAGATTAATGAAATACTCCTGTTGAAAAAATCATAAATCAACAATATTAGATAACTTTTAATAATATTTTATTGAATTTTATGATTTTCAGACAATAAGATGTTAAGATTCCCACCCCCATTTGTGCCTTCGCCCCAAGTCTCCCCTCCACTCAATTCAATGTGTTCCAGTAAATATACAGTACAAACCTATAGCATCCAATTTGTCAACCCACATGTGCCTCAGTGTGGGTGCATCCACTGGAGCCTGGTCAACAGAGCCTGAATCTGATCATCTCCCCTCCCATCAGTTGCCGGTTGCCTTATGCTGGTTTGGTATTTCTTAACCACTTCCCCATGACTGGGGATTTCTGTGTGTTTGTGCTTGCATGAGACTTGTGCATGCTGTCAAAACTGCTGTGAGTTCATATATGGAACCAACCAGCTGTCTGGAAAATTCTACCTTGTGGTCATCTACCATATCCAAATTTTACCTTGTTCCCACCTTCCTCTTCTGCAATGATCCAAGAGCCCTGGAAAGCAGAAAGTTGAAATTGGTGTCCTATTCAGGGATGAAGACTCTGCAGCCTCTTGTTCCCTGAATATTGGACAATTTTGTGTTTCTGTGTTAATCACCATCTGCTACATGGTGACAGTTGAAAGATGCATTCATCTTATGTGTAGAGGCCACGCGTCACTTATCTTAACTCTCATTAAGAAAGCTTAAGCCTCTGAATTAAATGATATCACACATCAAATGTATCTAACAGACATCTAAAAAGTATTATACCTGAGCACCAAAGAAAAAACATTATACTCAAAAGCCCACAGAAGGTTCTGTAAAATATACCACATTCTGGGGCACAAAACAAATATCAAATATACAAAACATTGAAATAATTTCATGCATTCTATCAGACAACAATGCAATAAAGCTTATGAAGCTCTAGTAACTACATGAACTCAAACAACACATTTCTGAATGATAAATGTGTCAAGGAAGAAATCAATAAAGAAATAAAATAATTGTTCCTGGTAGTGAATGAAAATGGTTACAAAACACAACAAAACTTCCAAGACATATTAAAACCAGTCTTAGAGGGAAGTTTGTAGCTCTATATATCCACATAAAAAATGAAAAATAAGGGGGCTGGAGAGATGACCTAGCAATTAAGAGCGCCAACCGCTCTTGCAGAGGACCCGGGTTCGATCCCCATCATCCACATGGCTGCCAAGAACCATCTTTAACTCCAGTTCCAGGGGAATCCGACGCCCTCTTCTGACCTCCGTGGCCTTGCACGTCATGGGTGCACAGACCTACATGCAGACAGTATATTCATACACATACAAAATAAATTAAAAATCAGAAATATTAGAAATAAGTGAATTACTTATACAACTCAACAATCTGGAAAGGTAAGAACAAAGCAACCGCAAACCCAGCAGATTAGAACAAATAGCAAAAATTAGAGCAAAAAAACAATGAAATAGAAATAATGGAAATAATACAATGAGTCTAAGAACTGATTCTTTGAAGCAATGAATTAGACCATTATCCCAGCTAATCAAAAGAAAGGAAAATATATTCAAATCAACAAGATAAGAGAGGAAAGGGGAATCATGTTGCACAAACTTTTCAAAGTGAAGATCATCGTGCAGACAATATAATAAATAAAATATTCTCAATGTCCCTGAAATGCTACCTCTGCCCCTTCCCATGCAATCTCTACTAGTTTTACTCTTTTGACTTGTATCACAATATATTTGCTCTGACTCATTTTTAGCTTTATAAATATGAACCTTGTCAGTATGAATTCTTGTTTGATTAGCTACTTGCACTTAATATTTTGTCTGTGATATGTTTCCACATCAAAGTTTATAGACTTTTATTTAAAAATTATATTGCATGACTTATCCTTATTTTCCCATTCTGTTTTTGTTGATCAACTGTTATGTTCTTTTCAGTTTTGGCCTTCTGTGATGTCATCATTTTAGTTTTGAGAAATGTCAGCAATAAAATGTGTATGTTATTTACAGGCATATTTCAGTTTTGGTGGATATTGTCAACAATTTTCACAAACAGGGTTTTTAGTAAACTATCCTTCCTACTGTATATAGGAATCCAGATTTCATATCAATATGATGGAGATGTGGGACTACAGAGATGTCTTTGTGAGGAAAGTGCTTGGTGTGAAAGCCTTAGGACCTGAATCCAGACCCTCAAAATTCATGTAAAATCCAGATTGCATGGCCCATGTCTGTAACCTCATTATAGGGTGTGGCAGAGTCAGGAGAATTCCGGGGTTTCATTGGCTTGTTGATGTAGCCAAAATAGTGAGATCCAGGTTCAATGAGAGACTCTATAAAAAAGCAAGTGAGAGCAGTAGAAGAAATCTAATGTTGACTTGAGGCCTTGTTGCATAGAATTTCCCCTCAACTAGCAAGATATACTGGCAAGCTATGATCAGATGCCTTCTTCCCAAGTTTGGTTGCATCTACTTGACTAGGATCATCACAAAACTTGATGCTCTGCAAGAAAGGAGGGACAGAGAGAGTTAGTCATGACTCCCAACCAACCAGTTGGCCTAACTTGTACTCTTGGTGTTTATCAGACTAAGGATATATGCAGAAAAAGGCAGAGAGAGGTGGATATTCTTGCCATTTTATGGGGCTACTGGGATGCTAGATTTGCTGTATGGCCTTAGTAAGGAGACCACACACACACTTCTATAAGTAACCCTCCCGCATTTCTCCGTTGGTAAACTCAATAAGCTCACTATGTTTTCCAATCTGTAGTTTAGAGAATTTGTACATAACTCTGTCATTAGGGACTGAGAGACAAGTGAGGATGCATGCACTGCTTATGCCAACTGGAGGAAGTTTATCAACAGGCTTCCAGGTGCACACACACAGGCAAGTACGTAGTATATATACATTCACTTAGTACACAGTCACATATTCAAATGTGATGAAGATATAAATTACCCTCATAAACAAGAAATAAAGTACTTGATACAATGCTAATTTATCACACTTTCGCCTTGGCTCTGGAAACCTTATAAATGCACTAAATTATTTCCTACATTCCCATAAATCTAATAACCTTATCTGTGGACTTGACATTTAATTCATGCTTTGTTCTTCATAGTGTTGGAGGTTAGTATGTAGTACTCTTTGGTTTAATTTTTTTATTTTTGTGTATGCCTCCATTTTCTGCATGTATACAACAAGTTCAACTGGGTTGTACAAGGAGTGGAGTGGTCAGAAGAGGCTGTTGGACTCTCCTGAAATTGGAGTTAGATGTCGGTTAGCCTCTATGTGGGTTCCCGGGGTAAACCTGGATCCTCTCCAAATGCAGTCAGCAGTCATTACTGCTGAGATATGTGGTCAGTCCCCATATTTCAGACAAATGTATGAAAGCTATTGAATCTCTATTGTGCACTTAGGCATTAAAATAAAATTGAGGCAGTGATGAGATTGCACAAGAATTTACATTGTTCAGGGGGAATTATTAAACTATGATAAATATAAAGAATAATAGTAACCCTAAATATCATTATAATTGAGAAGAAAGGGTGATTAAAATTGTGATAACATTTTTGGCCAATGCAGTGGATGGTAAAAGAGAATTTGAAATAATCTAGGACAGAAAAAGAAAACATGCGTAAAGGCAAAAACACAATTTTCCCTGCCTGTCACTAACCTTAACCTAATCCTAACAAAACCCTAACCCTAACCCTGACCTCAAGCCTAACCCTAACCCCGACTTTAACCCTAATTCTCACCCTAACCATGACCTTAAACCTAACCTTAACCCTGACACTAACCCTAACCCTAACCTTAACTGTAACTCGTAACTCACTTCAGGATATTTGCAGACTCTGTTCAGCAGTTCACCCTTTCCAGACTCTTTGCCAACCTTCTCTGTATACATGTATCATATATTACTAACAAACTTGTAATTCTTAAAGCCTCTGTCTCAGTATAGACGTGTATTTGAATTCCAAGTTTTTTCTGTTTATACTTAAAAGGTATCCTACCAGCTGAATAGTATTTCACTGTGCAAATATACCATATTTTAATTATCTAATTATCAATTTATGAGCACCTAGGTTGCTTGTATTTTCTTGCTATTATGAAAAGAAAAGTGATGAATATGGTTGAATATTTATCTCTTAGTAGGTTACAGTGTTCTGGGAATACAATCAAGAGTGGCATAGCTGCACAATAGGGTAGATTGATTTCTAGCTTTTTGAATAATCTCCATGCCAATTTCCCTAGTAGCTGCAGCAGTTTGCAACCCCACCAGCATTAGATAAGAGTCCCCTTTCTCCATTTCCTTGCAAGACTTTGTTGTTTGTAATTTGGATCTTAAGCATTCTGAGTGGGGTAAGATAAAAATCTGAAGTACCTTTTATTTGGATTTCCCTGATGGCCAAAGATATTGGAGAATTTTTAGTTTTTTCTCAGCCAGATATGTTCTATGTTTTGAAAACTCCTTGTCCATTTCTTTTCCCCATTTTTATTTGGGTTGTTATCTTATGTTTTGGTTTATTTATTTCTGTTTTTTGAGTTCACACATTATACATATTCAAACTCTGTCAGTAGTATAGCTGGTAAATATTTTTCCCATTCTGCTGTTTCCATGTTCAATCAAATAATGGTGTCTTTTACTACACAGAAGAATTATTTTCATGAAGTCACAGTTGTCAGATTTTGGAATTAACACTTCAAGTATAGTAGTCCTGTGCAGAAAGTCCTTTCCTGTACCATTCCACTATATTCCATACATTCCCCTCAATCAGATTCAGTGTATTAAGTCTTAGGTTGAGGGTATTGATCCATTTGGCATTGAGTTTTATGCATCAGGAGAGTCTACTTTTATTTTTCTACATAAAGCTATACAGTTTGACCAACACCATTTGTTAAACATGCTGTCTTTTCTCCAGAGTATATTTATGGCCCCACTGCAAAACTCAAATGATTGTAAATGCACAGATTCAATCCTGGTCCTCAATTCTATTACCCAGTTATTATTCAACTGGTACAAAATGAAATAACTTCTACACCTAAGGCTCATGGAACATAGCAGAACAGAGGGTAGAGAGAATGCTAGTAAATTCTCACCAGCAAAGCTTCCTCATACATCAGAGTGTGATGCAGAAGGCTGTAACTGGCTGCTTTAGAGATTAAGTGACTATAGAGTGTGTGCCCTTCCATACGATCCCCATATTAAACCTCACCTACCCACTAGCTCAGGGACTATTGCAGAAGAGGGGGCAGAAAGATTGTAAGAGCCGTGGTTAGTCCATAAACATAGGGAAACAGAGGACTTCAGACCACTGGAGGCTTGCTCATGTGAATTTGCAGCATCTAGCATGAGACCAATGCCAAGTCAGAAAAAAAAAAA